>CAXAMN010005780.1:1115468-1134244 GCA_963970005.1 Durusdinium trenchii
ATCATCATCATCATCATCATCATCATCATCATCATCATCATCATCATATTCATCAATCCTTAAATCAAGATGGTCCTCTCTATGATTCCCACAAGCCTCCAGGCCGAATCGAATCCCCAATCGCCTGAGGATGATGACGATTTGATCAAAGACGCCCGGTGGCCCGGGCGCCGGCGCAGCGCGCCATCGCGCAGTCTCAGGGGATTCAAACTCGGCCCGTCGGGAAAGCTCCTGCTGTGGAAGTCAAGAATGCTCCGGTGATTGGGTGTCAGGCGTCCAGTCTTTGCCAGATTTCACGTGGCCTTCATCTTTTTGATACTCGGATATGAAAGTGAAAGCTGCAGCATCTTAGTGGTTTGAACTATCCTTCTGTACAGATGTTGCGTTTGGTATAGTGTAGGTCCCCCACAACTCAAAAAAGAGTAGTGAGTAGTGGCCTGCTGGGCATTGGTGTGTCTTGGGGAGCCTTGGGTCAACCTACTTCTTGGCCTGTCAATTCACTTATTTGATCTCTGTTGCTGCATTCTGTATCAACGTCTCGTTGATAAGAAAGATACTGTAATGGAAAGATCATGAAAGATCCGTCAACTGCAGTCCCCATTGGTAAACGGTCAATACGGTCAATATGCCAGTCCCAGACAGGTCGTGTTTGGAACATGGTGAAAACACTCTTTCATTTTAGTGCAAAAGGTTTGAATTTTATATATTCCCTATGGGTGAATCCCCTCATGGGGAATACCTAGATCTTCCACCTATGCAGAGTTTGTGCCTTTTCTTGTAAAACCAGCCCAAACACAGAGAATTCTGCATCTCTTAGGAAGATCCCAGGATTTTGTGAACCTCCTCACGGCAGGACGTCTCACACGCTCGGCTTCTCACACGCTCGGCTTCTCACACCCTTGACGCCGCGGAGCGACGCCGGACGTGGTCGGCGACCGAGGTGGGCCACGAAGTCCAAAACCTTTCGGAGGACGGCGTTGGGGTGAGACTGTGAGACGCCGGTGACGGAGAAGCTGACCGGTGAGACGAAGGTGTTTTTGGCCAGATTTGATCAGATTTGGTATGTTCCATCCAGGTATGGAAAGGAGGCCAAGCTGGAAAGACCTGGACATTTTTTGGGGTTGGCTGGATTTGCAGAGCGAAAGCTTTTGTTATTTGTTTATCTTGTATCATAGGCTCATCCAACATTTGAAGCCAACACCCATGTTCTCCGTTGATGCGGCGTGACCGATCATTAGAATAGGGTGACAATTGACCATCCCACACCGGCCACGCGAAATGGACTTGATTCGACCGCGGCTGATCCACATAGACCATTATTATAAGACCCAGAAAGAAGAAAACACAACTTTCCTCCTGCAGTATAGTGTGTGTGTGTGAATTAGTATCTGTGGAGTTCAGTATCAGGAAGGCTTCAGGGTGCTCTCAGTTTTTGCGTCCAAGCTTGCAGGGATCGGCCAAATATTTGCTATGTTACTGTAAAGCTTGGCATCGACATGGTGAACCTTGGGCCCAGAGCTCAAAATGCGTTGGGATCCAGAAAGGGTTCCAGCTCAAGGATCCGACCCAACACCGCCTTCAAACAAGGGATCGAACCCTTAGAGCAAGCCCGGGGCCCCTGAACCAAGTAATAGCTTCTTGTTACTACTAGTAAGGCACTTGTTACTACTAGCGTGGCACTTTTTGAGGGTACGGATCCTTAGAGCAGCTGAGATTCGTCGATCGATGTTTGGCCGACTTGCGAGGCAAAGCTCGAGTGGTGAGGTCGACTTGCGAGGTTGAGGTGCTGGTGAAGCTAAAATCGAAACATGGATGATGAGTTAGGACAATATCGAAAGAACTGGAGTGCACCACACGTGCACCTTGCAAAGTACACGTGAGCCAGGAGTATGGCATGCTCCTGGAGCTCTATCGCGGTTTGCGGCAGGACCCAAGACACAGAGACGGGCGGCACGGTAGCCTTCTATAGACCAAGACACAGGGCTGCTTGGTAATCGAGGTCATGACCATTCCCGGAGACTGCAAGGGACTGGCCCATTTATCGATCCTAGGGATCCAGTCGTACCGAACCTCAGGTTAGGTGATTGGAGACACTATTATGTAGGTTTTGGAGGGTCCAGTCGTACCTTCTGTGAGAAGGTACTTGGATCCCTAGGGCCTTCAGTTGGGGTGGTTTGAGGGGTCAACTTTTGCGAGTGTTTCACCCGCGGTAGCACATTCTACCCAGAGACGATAGAAAGTTAAATATATAGAAAGCGCCTGAATGCACATACCGTCACATACCTATGTAGTCGGAAAAGACCAATTCTGATTTTTGGAGTTTTTGCATACTTTAGCCAATTTGGATGGAATTCAAGCCAAGTACAGCTCAGTCGTGTGAATGGAGATGTACCTTTGCAAGTACTCAGATCTACCAGCTTCCGAAACTCAGGGCCACCTGGCCCTTCCAGCCTTCTGGATCTCCAGCCATCCCGACATCGGAAGGCTCAGGTCCTCACGTGAAAAGGTGGAGTTCCAGGTCATTCCGGTCACTCCTGGCAGGTCGATATGTCGGGCGAGACTGCGTCGATGGGCGCAGCAGGGAGCATTGACACGGACAGGTTTTGGAGAAGCTGGATGTTCCATCACGGGTGTGCCAGCCACATGGCCTGGAAGTACAAGGTCTCAACACCCAATCTACAAAAAAAGACTAGCTGGTCTCATCTCAAGTTCAGATACGGAAGTCCTCTGAATAGTTAACTGATGTGCACACCGAAACCACCTCACCGGTGGTTTCGCCCCGGATCACCGGTGACTCGCCGATGGCAGCGAAGGACTTGAAGCGAACCTTGCGGCTGGTCCCGGATTACAACACCGATGAATTGAGAGGCGAGTTTTGTGGTTCTGAAAAAAGTGACCGTACTTGATAAACTGGTTGGTTCGGTCACTTAAGCATACTTAAGCCTCCTAAGGGTCACTTAGGAACCTTCAAAAGGTCACGAACTGAAGAAGCTGGTCAGTGGTGGAGTCACGAAGTGGCTACACTGGGCGAAGCTGAGGACTATACCAGGACACCCAAGGGGCGGTTGGACACCCCGAATCACAGCTAAGGGCTAAGGGGCTATAGACACCCCGACAGGAGGGCCCTGGTATAGGTTGGTGTGTATTCTTATAGGGAACCCCTCCTGGACCAACGGGTAGACTGGTCTGCACTTGGGGGGTCTCCCTAGTCTAAAGCACAGCCATACCTAATCATCCTAGATCATGTCCCTTTTCATTTACGAAGCTTGTGGCATCACGACGTGACAACGTGTTTCACTGGACGTTTGGTGTGTTCTGTCAGAACTGCATGGCGCCACGGTGTTTGCCCGAGAAAAACACATGGCACTCAGCTCAGCTCGCCCATATGACTCCCTGTTTGACCCTCGACCTGCGCCGTCCGACCGCTGGTGGCGCTGGCTTCACATCCTCGCCGTCCGACCGACGTCGACGTGGTAGGTCACGACCCCGAGTCGACGTGGGCCATCGACTTCCACTTCCGGACGTCACTTTTAGGGAGTGTAAGCTCCGGAATGACTTCTTGGCTTGACTCGCCCGTTTGGCCTCCAGTCACTCCAGTCGTACCTTCGTTTCGAAGGTGGGACTGGATGGGTTTGGGGGGTCCAAATACATTCTGGGGCCCGTGAAGGAATTTTACATCAAGGCGTGCGTGCACATATCCACCATGATGTTCAGAACATCGAATTACTGTACTCCACATCATCACTTCAGAAAGATCGTGAAAGTGCGAGGGACCCGGAGGGACCCCGCTTTGGGATTCACATCCTCCTTACCTAACTCCTTATGAAACGGGTATGGATTAGTTAATCCGGGCTAGGGGGTACATGACCTCCTAAGGCAGCAAAGTATTGAAAAAAACATTCTCGGACTCCCCAGGGTTCCCCACGGCTGATGGAGATGTCTCTTTACCTCGTCAAGTCTAGATACGTCCGTACCCTGCGTACGTCTACCTCCTGTCTGACCCAGGTCCAGTCTGGTCTAGCTGACCTCCTATAGAGTCGTGTGAACGGCCAAGTCCAGTATTTCAGGTCAGCTCCTGACCTGCAAAAAAGGGGCCGCCCCATCGTCTATCGTCCGGGCACACGGATGCGGTCTTTCTCGGACATGGCCCCGCCACGCGGAGCGCACGGAAACGGTGCCACCGAAGTCCAGGCGCGCTGCAGAACGTGATGATTTTGGATCACGAGGAGCGGAGCTTGGTGCCGGGGGCCCCAAGGGAGCTCGACGTCTTTCGTTCAGCCTCCGCACGGCCCGTTGGGGCCGGTCGGGGAACCCGAGCCTCATCGGTTCCATTGCTGGGTGGATCACTCATGACGTCGACTCTCCCTGAAGCAGGTCATGAAAGATCAGCATGTCATGAAGGACCAGTCCCCCAGAGAAGATCTACCGCAAACCCATGGTTTGGGGGGTGAAACACTCAGGTTTCCTGTAGATGTTCCGTTGTACAAACACATCAAAACTATTCTGCGACTTGGTAACAAATAGAACTGGTCGATTTCCACCAAAGCAAAAAGAGGTGAAGCTCAGGAGGGCGGGCTGAGTCTTCCTACCCAGGAAACGTTGAGCATTTGATAGCCTTTACCAGCACCTTCCAACAGGTCTCCTCTCGAGGCTTTGGTAGACTTAAAAGGCGCAGGTGGTGACCTGTTGGAAGGTCCTGGTATATGCCTTTACGTTTGATTGGTTACTGTAGACTGTAATCTTTATCATCTTTTTGGCTGGGGGACTGGGGACATCCTAAACGCAGAGGTGGAAAAACCTTCCGCTCGATTTTCCAGCCAAAACGCAGCGCTTTGTTGAGGGGGCCCGCTCCGTTTTCGTCACTGACCTGACCTTGGAGACCTGACCTGACCGACCTCAGGGGTCTTTCACATCTCAGAGAACACTTGGCGTTCCACACTCCAGTTTGGGGCAGACTCGACTCGACTCGATTTCTTCACCAAACCACGTCTGACGGAACGGAACTAGCATTCTGTAACAGTACGTACGCCGGACCGAAGGACTGGGGTTTTCCCATCCAGTGACCGCAGCCTTACAGGCCCGGACTGGTGAGCGAAGCAACCCGGAGATCAAGTTCCTTCACTTGGAAGAACCAGGTCCTGAGTGTTGTTGTTTCCTTTGATCTGGGTGGAAGACCGAAGCTGTTCTGCAGCACATGCCACCCTGAAAAACATCCGCTGGTCCATCCCGTCGTTTTCAGGCCACCCCCGGTGCTCGAAACCGAGTTCATCGGTTTAGGCGAAGGTGTGGACAGACCGTGGAGGGCGGGGCAAGGAGTCAGAGAGGTCCCAGACACGGAGGGTGTCTGGGGACTGGCAGATTGACCGCCCCATTCACCCGGTACATGATCATGATTTAGATCTCGTAAAAAAGAGGGGAACAGCTTGGAATTGCTCGGAGATCCTGTCGGATTGTTTGTTTTCTTTCTTAATTGACGTTTCGTGGAGTAATTAGTAGAAACCCAAACCATCCAAGTGTAGAATACCTAGAACCCAGACTGACCTCTGTTTGTTAACGTCCATGGATAGCACCCCGACATGGGATTCCACTGGTAGATATCGTTACATTAGGGTCTATAAATCTTCCGTACTTTGACGGATCCTGCAAGATGAAGTGCTGGAGTTCGGAACTTCCGGATTTCTGGTATAGAAGGGAGACACTAGAAGGGAGACAAGCAGCTTCCGATCGTGGTGGTTTGTGCGTTTTCTCAGTGTGACGTTCTTGGTTTGTTTTCACATTTCAGCCTCTTTTCCGAAAACTGACACTGATCAAGGAACAGATCGAGTCCTGATGCTTTCGACCAGGTCTCGGCCTGCACATGGTGTTCTCACCCCATCCAGTGCGTGCGCAGCTGAACCATCGGTTCGGCTTTCCGCTCCCCGCCATCGGTGGGTTCGGGGGCGGGGCGGGGCGGTTCGGGGTGGGAGGTCGACCCACGGGGGTCGAAGACGGTCACTTGAGGAGATGGGACGAGACGTTCGGAGCCCTATAGACTTCACAGGATCTTTGAGGGTGCTCTAGCGGCGCACGTACTCTGACAGAGCAAAGAACGCGGCACGTGCGGCACGCGCGGCACGGGAAAATAGTTCACTGAACATCATCGCCGGCCGCGCCGCTGTTTTTGCTCCTGAGTCGATTATGATTAGAGGATGTGAAGGAATGACCCAAAGCCACCATGTTGCCACCGTTTTTGTTAAAACAAGACCTTCTTCGTGGCAAACAAATAAGCAGGAAAGCCAAGCACGTGGCCCCAAAGAGTGCGTTTCAAGCAGTGGGACGATGCACATCAGACACCCAAACATGCCGCGTTTGGGGCGTTACAGCGTTGAAATCCAAAACCATGTCAGACGGGCCCCGACTTTGGGGGGGGGTGTTTCGGGGTGTCCCAAAACCACCGGCCCGAGGGTGCAAAACTACCATGAATGGATGGGTCATTTTCATGGGGTCAATGTTCCAGCTCCTTCATGTCGGGGTCACCTGGCTGGTTTCGCCCCAGCCCACTACCTATCTCCATTGGACACCCCTTTGAAGGTCCAGGTTGGTAAGGTCGACCACATGGCTGCCATGGCTGCCATGGGCCGGTATTGAGGCACGTGCCGGGTTGAAGGACATCGTTGCCCGGGTTGATTGGTTCAATTCGTTACTCCCTGGAAATCTCATGGTTACGTGGATGGCACCAGCACCTGTTTGTGGAGAAAAACATGGTCATCCAAGTATTGAAGGGGCCATGCCATCCACTTCCGATTGACACACGGGAGAGTACCATGGATGGCAGCACCTCTTTGGTATGAGTTATGAGGATATATAATATACTCCCTAGGGATCCAAGTAGCTTCTCAGAAGGTACGACTGGACCCTCCTGGCACCTACATAACTGTGCCTCCTTCCTCACCGTACCTGAGGTTCGGTACGAAAACGGATCCCCTAGGGACTGGTGATCCGATCTTGGGGGCCCAGGCGTCAAATCCATGTCCACCATGAGAAATCAGGGAGTGTATTTGTACATGGATAAAGGGAGTGTATTTTTGTTGCTCCAAACACTGGCGCTTGGAGTTGTCATCGATGGAGATTTCTGGAGATCGAAAGAAACTGTGCCAAAGGTGAGCCGAGAAAACCCACCATGACGAACCACAGCTTCCGGTGAGTTGGGTTGGGAATGGACATGGGGAATGGGGACCCAAAAAAGGCAATATATATATATATAATTATATATATATATATATATATTGATGACGATCAGCTGGAATCCCATCTCCCACATGTGACATACCTCGGACGCCGCTTGCGACACCCAGACAGGATGGTCTGTGGGTCACACCAGGAGACCTTGTTGTGTTAGGCTTGTTTTCTGCATACCGTTCGCCTGATCTTCGGCGTGGCGTTTTTAACTTCTATCCCAAGCACTGCATGGCGTTTTATTGCATATCTATATACAATCACCCAGGTCAACCACCCCAATGTATACGTGAAAGGTCAACCAGTCCCAGACAAGTCCCCCAGACACTCCATGATACTCTAAGGATTCCGGACCCTCAAAAAACAAGGGTTTTGAGTTTTGAGGCCCCAAACTAACCTCTGCATCACAAAGCTTCGACCCCTGGTGTTTCAGGTGTCGGGTTCCTTCGGATCCGGCGCATGCAACCATCAACGTCCGAACCGGCACATCTCGGAACTCACGGAATTCACGGAACGCCCCACTCGAGGGTGCTTAGCCACCCGACTCGCGGCGAAGAACATGAACATCCCGACGACGATTCCGATCCAAATCGACGAGATATGTTTCAGACTGGCCGATCCATCCAGATGTCGACCATCGTTTTTGGGGGGCCAAAGGTTCTCCAGTTTCCACGGATTGGCCAAGCGCTTGGTCACGACCCTGTCTTTCGGAAAAAACCATCACCCAACCGTGTGGCTTGTCGCTCCACAACGGATCCGCGATCACGACGCACCACGACCGAACCCATCCTCCGTGCCAGGTCTTTCCCCAACGGCCGGGTGCCCGAAAGCATGCTTGCGACTGGGGAGGGAGCGGCAGGCTGCGACTGGTCGTGACTGGGGTCGACGGCATCTGGTCCAGTTCGGGATCCAGTCGTAGCTTCTCAGGTTCGGTACGACTGGACCCTCCTGGCAGCTTCCTCACCTGAGAAGGTACGACTGGATCCCGAACGGGCTCAACAGGGAGCCACTAGGGTGGTTGCTCCACTGGAGTGAACCGCGCCCCGGTATGGGAGTGAACCAGGCGTTCACCCCGCTCCATCTTCCGGAACTCGGGGTCACATGGCTGGAAGCCCAGAAAGCGTCCTGGATCTCCAGCCAGGACACCCTGACAGAAAGGTCCCTGTATGGCACTGTATGGATACATAATTACATATAATCACATGTATATCCCTGAATCAACCACCCAATGTAGGGAACATTGACTTACGGGAGTGTCTAGGTAAGGATTTTGGAAGAAACCCATGGAGTTACAAGGGGATTTGGATGGATTTGGATTGGCTTCCCTTCCAGTAGGAGAAAGCCAAGATCAATGTATACTAAGTGGTTCTGATGTGGCTCTCCTGGAGGTGATGTCCAATCATTTTTTTCCTGCCCTAGGGATCCAGTCGTGCCTTCTCAGAAGGTAAGGCCTGGAGACACTGTTATGTAGGTGCCAGGAGAGTCCACTCGTACTCGTACCGAACCTGAGAAGGTATACGACTGGTTCCCGAACGGGCTGTCACCGAATTGGGAGGTTGCCACATACTTCGGCTTGAGTCTGCTTTGCATGCTTCGGCGAACACACGACATCACCGAAACCTCATCGACCTTTCCATGGATCAAGCAGGTGGGGTTCGAACGCATCAAACAAGTTTGCGTTTGCCGTTGACCCCTGCCGGAGTAGCTCTTCTCGCCTCCTGCGAGTCACTACTCACGAATCGGTGCGCCTTTTTGGGCGAAAGCCGAACGCAATGGATCCAAGTTCCGTGCTTCATGCGCGGGGAGAATGCATCCCGTGTCGCTATTTGCGACGGCCCGGGGGATGTCAGAAAGGTGACCAATGCAAGTATTGCCACCATTGTACAGAGATCCTCGGACTGCACGTGTAAGCACTCCCCCCTCTGGAGCTAGCAACGCCGGCGGTGTCATAATTATATATGCATGGAGCTTTAAAACAACATTAAAACCCCCAACATAGTCTCTCAGATGCAGGGTCATAAGATTGTTTCCTGGTGCAGGCTTTGCATCGCTTTCAGGACGGGCCGTGGACCTTGATCACGGACTGTGTCGTGAGCTGTGTCGGACTCCGTCACCGGTTGGTTTCGTCCGGCGTGGATGGCATGTTGCCTTACCACGGACGTGGTGGAGGGCACTTAAAGTACAAGAACGTTCCACCCCATGCACACACACATACACACGCCTGGTTCTCCAGGGTTTGAGGTCACAAACAGGCCTGGAAGTTGGGTCACTGAATGTAAATGGGACTCCAAAGTACGTGACTCACGTAATGCAAACATAGGATTAGGCAACCCCCCCCTATTAGTCTACCCAGCGTTCAGGCCCCAATAATAAACTAATTTGAACTATGAATTTCCACAGTCACCACCCTCTAATAATTTATTTTCTTGGCTGAACCCCCCCCCCCTATTAGTCTACCCCCTGTCCCCCCAGGAAAAATATAATTATTCAAATATATATGTGTTTAATTAGTTTTGTTCTTTTTGCCTTTTCAATATCTTTTGGTCCATTAGTATTTGGGCTCTCATGGATCTCATCATTCCATCCCATCTCATCTCCTCCTCCTGTCATCATCAGGTCATCCCCACTATTAGGGAGATGTGATCTCCAAACCTCCAATCTCAGACCTTGTTGACCTTGTTGACCTTCTAGGGGGGGGGGGGCCGTTGATTAATCCGAGGATTGCATTACTGAAGCTGGTGAACTCCTTAGGCTGCATAAGTTATGCTTATTTGGGAATTTGTGTTTTCTTCTTTCAAGAATTTCAAGAACTTTTGCTTCCGAGCACTTTTCAGGTTTTGTGCACTTTGAAGCCTGGAATCAGGTTTCCCGGTTGAATAGGGCCCAAAAGAGGCCAGAGCGGTCTTGAAGAAAGGCCAACATTATAAAATACAATATGTATCAAGTATTATCCGCTAAAGTCTTCAACAAGGTCCAATGCAGTGAAGAGGCAAGCGGAGACAAGTGGAAACACATCCGGCCAAGCGTATCCAGAGTAGGCCGAGACAAGTGGAGACAAGTGAAACAAGACGGGTGACAAGTGTAAATCATCCAGCTGGGAGCATACAAGCAGGGAGACAAGCAACTGTATGCGTTTTCTCCAAATCCAAGCAAACAAGCCAAGCAGGCCGAACCAACCAACACACCAAGCAAAGGAAGGAGGGTAAAAAAGAAAGGGTGGGTAGCCTACCAAGCAACCAACAAACCAAATGCTGTCGATACTTTCTTTGCATTGGTAGCCCACCAAGCAACCAACAAACCAAGCAACCAAAACCACACAACCCTGTGTTTTCCCAAATGCTGTCGATACTTGGTTTGCATTGCGGGGGAGGCGCTGCGCCCTGCCCCGCGCCCCCTCCCGCCTTTATTTACACAGCATCCATCCATCCATCCTCCAAGCACACAAACAGAAAAAATGCGTATCCATCAAGCACTGTATCACACAAGCAATCAACAGCAAGCAAACCAAGCAACCATCGCACCAAAAAGTTACATTTGTCTCCCTGTCCATGATCCATCCATCACTGTATGTGTTTTCCACAAATCCAAGCAACCACAGGCCAAGCAGGCCGAACCAACCAACGCACCAACCAAAGGAAGTAGGGTAGAAAAGAAAGGCTGGGTAGCTCACCAAGCCACCAGCAAACCAAGCAACCAAACTGTGTTTTCTCGAAATGCTGTCGATACTTGCTTTGCATTGTTAGCCCACCAAGCAACCAACAAACCAAGCAACCAAAACCGCACAACCCTGTGTTTTCCCGAAAGGCTGTTGATATTTGGCTTGCATTACAACAAACTCGCCAACGAACCAACACACCAAGCAAAGGAAGAAGGGTGAAGAATAAAGGGTCGAGGGTCAAAAAAGAAAGGGTAGATGGTAAAGAACATGTTCGAGGGTGAAGAAAGAAGGCTCAGAGGGTGAAAAAGAAAGGTGGAGGGTGGAAACAAAGGGCGGGGTGAAAAAGAACGGTTCAAGGCTTAAAAAAGAATGTTGTCCTACTTAGATTCCTTGTGGGTCTATCCTTTTGAGTCGTGTTGTGCCCATTGGTGGTGGTATGTTCCAGTGATCTCTCCAATCTTTCCACCGAACTTCCAGGCTTCCACTTGAGCCAGTTCGAACGTTTTTGTTTTGAATCGACATTTTTTTTGAAGCGACTAAAAACCGATGAGTTTGGAAAAGCGACCAAAATTCTGACCACCTATAGTTCAAAGGTATATATAACTAAATCTTCACATTCTTTTTCAATACGCGACCAAACTTTGGGTCCAATCCAGTGACCTACAGTTTAATGTTTGATATTTTCGTTCTCCAGCGGCCAGCTAGCATGTTTTCGTGGGCACCCCGGACAAAAAACTGGTGAGAACACTTGGGAGAATCACGGAAATAGTCGACGACACATGACGACAAGGGAAGAGTTCACTGGGCCCGGGTGGAACCAGAGGTGCCTTTTTGAAAAGTCTATACCTGGAAAGAAGTCCTGTGGAGTTGGTTTGTTTTTGTGGCCTACCCGCACCCTGGACCCTCCGTTCGGGGCCGGGCTCGAATTCTCTGGAGGGGTCCGACCCTCAAATACCTGGATGAGGGACCAAGGGCTGTTTGAAACGTTTTGGGTAATAACAACAAGATTGTAGTCTGTAGTCCTTGTTTTGTGGCAGGAAATGATGATCAAACTCGCGCTGGCCTCCACCATGTCTTTTGCATGGCAATCTGTTTTGAACAAAACACATACATTGGGTGCTTGGTGGTCCAAAATAGAGGTAATGGCATGTTTGCCGTAAAACTGTGTGAGACCTGCTTCATTGCCAAGTGATGCTGCCTGCATTCCGGCCGCAACAGCAGATCGTACGTTGATCCGCCCCATGAAGTGATCCGTGGTATGTCGTTGGGATTCCGAGCTTCGCGTGCGAAACCCGTGGTGTTCGGCTGTGGCGGTTTGGTGTCAGGATTGAACTCTGAAAATATGGGATTATATATATTTATATATAATCCTTATAATCCATGATTCGTCGAAACCACTTGTCTTTTTTGTGCCAAACACCGCATGCTGACTTCGGAACGAAAGCGGAGATAGATGTGGTCTTATTGTGGTCTTTGGTGCGTGAAAACTGATTGGCATGGTGCCTGCATCGGCATATGCCGACCACCTGTTTTGATGCAAAGTTGGATTGCTTCATGTCACCGTCGGTTACTCTTATTACATTGATTGGACTTCGCTCGCGCCGCTCGAGCTTGAGCTGCTTCTTGTCCTGAAGCGAGATCTGTCAGTGTTGGTCTTTTGGGTTCGCCTGCACATTTGGGGTTCTGATGAGTTGACGTCGATGTGTGCCACCTTCGGTTCTTCCCTCGATTGGGAGGAGCACTCCGAGATCTGGTGAAAGTCTTCTTGTGATGGTGATCACTCATTAACATGCAAATATTGTTGCGGTTCAGGTTGGTCTTGTGCATGTGCAGCGTGCTCTGTGGAACTTGGTTCATTCGAATTGATTTTGGATTGAAAGGTTGTCGTTGCTTGTTGCTTCTTCATTCGGAACCCGTCGGTCTGATGTTGCTCTCTCGACCGCGTCATGACCGTGCGATGGTGTCATCCGTATCTCTTCAGGAGGGCTTGCGTTGCTCGTCACGACGGTCATCTTGGCCTCTCTTGACCGGCTCCGGTTTGGTGGGTTGGTTGGGTTTCTTCTCCCTACTCGACCAGTGGCTTCAAAAGTGGGAACCAAAAAGGTTTCTTCCAGCAGTTCCATGGAGGACAGGGTGCCATCCATGGAGGTTACAATAGGGGTGTTGCCTCACATCATCTCACATCCCATCCAGGACGGCTCGTCTCGTCCCGCCACACCACTTCGTTTCGGCATTGGGCTTGAACGGCGGCTGACATGTCGCTTCCCCTTTTTCGTGGAGGTCGTGGAGGTCGACGGGGCGGGGGTCGCTGGTAGGGCCGGGGGTCGCTGATGGCCATCTCAGGAAGGATGTGAAGATTTACTACTTCAACCTCAGAAAGGAAGTGAAGGGCCAAAAAGAAGCGGAGCAAGAGCTGAAGATCAAGAAGGAGAAGCCGCAACAATTGGTGCTCCGCAAAAGACCCCCCAAAGAAAGCCGCTGAGGGCAAGGCTGTTGATTTCGCTCAAGCAGAAGGGAAATTCTTCAGATAGAGCACATGACATCTTGACAGTTCCAACCACAACAGTGAAGTAACGTGAAGCTTTCTGCGTTCTTTTGACATGAAGTATCTACGTCTGTACCTGGGCGCTGGATCCTTTTTCGCGCTCCAAACGGGTATCGATCCGGAGCGCGAGTGCCGGGTGACCGGTGTGCTACCGGGTGAGGTCACCCAGTTCGGTCCACCCAGTTCGCCCTTTTTGGAGCACCCTGGCACACCGCCGGGCCCGTTGCTTCGGGCCGGGGGTCGCCATGCGCGCGAAAAACCGGCGAAAGCCGCGCGACAAACGAGGTCACGCGAGGTCACGCGTGTATTGCATCCCACGGTGATTTCTCTCCTGGTTCTTCCAACGGATTGACCGAAGTTCGGAGTTGGTTCTGACGTCCGTCCGGACTCTTGGGTTCCATTTGGTTCGGTCCCGGTTCAACGACTGGGCGAACGAAGATGAACTCGTTCAGAGTTCTTGGGGATTTGAGGCAGTTTGGGAGTACCCTACACTTCTTGTAATCCTGTCCAGAGCATTCAGGCAAACCACTATAACTGGAAACCAGTTGGTTCCAAAGACTAAAAACCATAGACCGGTTCCGAATCCCTGGTTCCTTAAGACTAGTGGTTTGCCTGGGATGCACTGGGCTGGTTATCGGGCGTTGATTTTTGTTTGAGCAACTTGGTCAAGCCCCCCAACTCTACCCCCAACTTGGTGAATCGCACGCAGGAAGAGACCCTCTACAAGCCGGGTGTGGTTTTCAGGTTCCATGTGGGTCTCTTCCAGGGTGTATACCTGAGTCTTCATAACTATGCCTTTTTCCAGCCTTTTCAATCGTAACAGTTTTTTCAAGCAAACGCCAACTATTTTGTCCTGAAGCACTTTTTGCATTGATATGCTTTTGAAACATCGAAACAGCACTTTTGAAATGAAACGGCGTTTTTGTCGGCAAACAACTGAAATTTGTGTTGTTTCACCAAACGGCTGAAAAAACACACCCGTGGAAGGTCCAGGTATATAAGTTCCCCGCTTCCTGGACAGCAAATCGATGAACAGGCTTGACCACGTCACGGACTGCCACGGTGTCCACCGTGCTACCGTGCCGTGCTACCGCGCGAGGAGACCAGGACGACCCTCACCACGAAGATCCAGTGGAAGGTGGCGAACATGATCTGTGTTTGTTTGGGACCCTAGGGATCCAAGTACCTTCTCAGAAGGTACTTGGAGCCTCCAAACCTAGAGAAGGTACTTGGATCCCCGTTGGGAGAACAACGTCCAGCATGGGCCCTTTTTTTGGTTACAGAGGGCAGATGCATGTGAAGCATTGGTTCGCCCGGTGGTCTTTGGGACACCCCGAATCACCTCAAACGAGGCTATATTTATACACACCCGGTCACCCTCACGTCGGGTCCCGGTGGGTGCAACCTGGCGAATCGCAACGACTGCAGTCGTTCGAGGGGACGAAATGGCGAGAACACGGAACATCATCGATGCTGGGAGTTGGATCGTTTCTTTCTTCCGCGGAAGCTCCTCCAGGTCTGAGGGACGACAGGGATACTTGAGCTTCTGCAAAGTCGACGGGACCATTTGGGGGTTCGACATTGATTTCTCAGTTGTAATATAGAGACCTCAATGTATTATAATTCCATTTAATCAAGAAACCAAGAAATCTTAATTTGAACATGTGTCAACGTGATCTTGTGGGACCATATACAGGTCGCCAAATAAGATGAGTTGCAATACATGTTGCTATACACTTCTGAACTTCTAACCGGGCTGTTTCTTAATGAATTTTGGGGGGTTGATGTTTTTGCTCGTACTCTTTGTGACGCCGACGTCTTCGTTCCACGTCTCCGTCGTTCTTGGCTCGCTCGCTCGCAAGGAGAATATGAAGGTCCTGACGGCCTCCCCAAACAAAATCCACTGGGACCAAGAGGTCCACGAGGACCGTCGACCGCCGACCGGCGGTGGTCAGATCGGTGGTCGGACCGATGACTTGTCGTCCCCCATTGGGATCCGTTTTCGTACCGAACCTCAGGTTCGGTACGACTGGACCCGACCCAGGCACCTACATAATGCCTACATAGACGCCGGAGTTGTGTCCCAGTCTCAAGGCATTCTTTTCTCGGCCTTTGATATAGGGCTATAATATAGGGGCGACTGTTGATTTTTGCTGGTTCCTGAATCAATCCTCCTGGCATGGCACGGAAGACTGTTGAATGGTTTCCCAGTTCCTGGACAGCTTCTTTCCAAGTCAAACATGTCTTTTTGAATGAAAAAAGAGAGCTGTGCCTTTCTTGGATCGTCTTGGGCCTTTCGTTTGGAGTCGCGTTCGCACGGTGTTTCGTTTGGGAATGTCTCAAATCCAGTTGATGTTGCTGTCTGGCGCCAGTCTCAACATGGGGTCCACTCTACTCGACCCCTTCCCCCAAGCTGAACTGCAACTTCAATCATAGGAGCACCGTGGAAAGAAGGGAGTGAGGGTCGAACTGGAGGACCTCCTTCCGTCCATGGAGCTTCGTCTATGTATATTTATATATATACCCAGGTCAACCACCCCAATGTATGTGAATATTCATCAGTCCCATGGAGTGTTTGGGTTGCTGGGTAATGGCTCAATCACTTTATACACCAGAGCGCACGTTACAAAAGCCAGGGCTCTACAAGTTCGAGCCATCTCGGGGCAACCGTTAACATCAACATGCCTTGGTACCTCAAAATCATAGGGATTGGTTCGGGTCTGGACCCTCCATATGAGGGTACGGACCCTGAAAGGAGGTCCAGGGTCGCGTCTGGGTGAAAAACCGCTTTGGAGGATTGGTTCCCGCACTCAACAGGTGGAAAGAGGTCAACCTTCCCTGCAGGCTCACAGGTATGACTGGACCCTCGCATCCACCCGGGCCCCCAGTCCAAGCGAAACGAAGCTACGGCTGGAGCCCACCCAGAACTGGGGAATCCGCATTGTCTTCTGCATGGCATGGGGGATGTTAGTCCAATCAAGAGTCGACTCGTCCAGTCTGACCTCCTTTTTCAACGGATCATGTTCCGCGAAAAAAATAAACAACCACACCGCAGGCGGTGCAAGGTTCAGGTTGACCGCCTCTAATCAGGTCATCCTCTGAAGGGGCGGTGAAGGTTGAAGAAGATTGAAGGTTCATATAGGTTCATTTGGGTGTGGATATGTGTGTTATTGTAATATATAGGGAGACATCCAACATCATCCAACCAATGGATTGTCTATGTCCTTTCTTCCGGGATCACCTGAAAGGTCTCCCTGTGTAGCAGCTACACACACTTCAATTACATATACATCGATCTGCAGGGAACTGGATGGGAACTCCTGGGTCGTGACTCCGCCTGGTCCATTTCCAAGCTTTTACAGGCTTTCAGAGTTCGTTCGGTGGTCTACGGCTTGGCGGACCCGCGAGTTCCTCGCGAACAGGAAGACCCAAGCCCGAAGTGGACGGAAGAGCCTATGAAGCCTTTGATGATTAAGACAAGGACGCTGTTTTGGCTTTGAACCCTCCAGGTCATTGCGAACATCTCGTGCCATTTGGATCCATTTGGCCTAATTCCAGAATTGCTATGCGGAGCGAATCAAATTCTGAGAGAGGCTGTACCCAGGCTGCGCCCAGCAGCAGATCGGGCGATCTAAACAGCTTAGTCTCACCAGTGGGATGGCCTTTCGGATGTTCTTTTCGACTCAAGAGCTCGGTTGTCAGCTTTTCAACACACCCGGTAGAATAAGACTTTCCGAACCATGGCCGCAGATACTTTCAGAACATCAAAGAGCTCCACCGGAACCGCCCCCCAAAAGTCTTCGGAACCATCGTTCCCAGATCTATTCACATTGTGAGCCAGGTTCTTCTCTTCCAGGTGATAGAGCTAGAACCTGAGTGAGCTCTGGAGCAACCACCCCAAAGGTGGTCCCTGAGCAAGTCGGTCAGGTCTCAACGCCGCAACGCCGCCCATCCTAGCCCCTTTGGTTCACAAGAGATATACTACACCCTTCCCTCAAGACGGGATTGCTTCCAGACCCCTGAAGCGAGACGTTGCGGGTTCCCCGCCGCGTTGAACTGGTCCAGGGTCGCGTTTGGGGTCTCCTAAAGGCCTAGCCCCCAGACCCTCTCCATATCATACAAGTAGTTCCCGGGCAAGCCGGCGGCGGAAGTTTCCTATAAGAACAAATTGACCTATAGGAGTGTCCACGTTCTCTCCAACATGCGCGTCCTCCAGTCAAACGCACGCGCTCCGGACTTTTGACCCACGGGATTCCACGTGTGTAAGGTGTGTGCCCCCTGCAGGATCAGCAGCTCACAACAGCGTACTGGGTTGTATCTTTGCCACGACAAGAGGGGTGTATGACGAGTGGTGTATGACCACAGCCACTTGCAACAGCAAGCTGCAAAGCCTGCCCCCAGCCACCCAATCCCAAACCACCAGTCCAACCACAAGACCCACTCATGAATGCCAAAGCACAAGCAAAACCATCCTCACAACCAACACCAGCTCCACTGGCAACACCCTGTTCACCAGTGCCACCTTGCCTGGAGCCAAAAGCACCATGCCCACAGGCAGCACCAGCCTCACCCACAAGCCCTGCACCAGAACACAAGGGAGCCCGCCCAAAAACCATGGGACAAGCTGTGAGGGCAGAAGAACCTTGACTGCAGCCAAGTGAAGGTTCAAGCATGGAGGAAACACATGAAGGGCATGCTGGGTGGTGCCGTGGTAGGGGGATCCTAGATCCTTGCTACCATGGTGAACATGATGGTCATCCGGTCACCTGCCCCTGTTGCGAGTTGGACTGTGCTATTTGCAAGGAAGACCCTCAGCTTTGTAGTAGTAACCTTGCTCATAGCATGGCCATGTGTGAATGTATGGCAGCCCAGGAAGTGCTTCATCACATCAGGTCTTCGACCAGGCTCCTCTGTGCTTTCTTGGAAGCATGTGTCTTGGACTTCTAAAGCGTTCCTGGAGGAAAGTCACTGTAAAAGCACCTCCTGGCAAAGCTCCTCCTGCCACATGGAAAGATGATGTGATCCCCAAAGCACCCCCTGCAGAAGTGCAGGAGAGCATCTTGGCAGCCTTTTTGCATTGTAAGCAAATGTAGGCACTCCTTCCCTAAGATGTAGGCACTCCATTGTGTAGGCAGTTGTTTCAGAGATGTAGGAACTGAGTGTAGGCACTCCTTTTCTTAGATGTAGGCACCCCATTGTAGGCACTATCTCTCTTAGATGTAGGCACTCCATTGTAGCACTCCCTTTCGCAGAGGTAGGTTTCCATTGTAGGCACTACTTTCCTTGGATGTAGGCACTCCATTGTAGGAACTCCTTTCAGATAGATGTAGGCACTTCAATGTAGCTGCTAGGCACTAG
>CAXAMN010005780.1:1134254-1182265 GCA_963970005.1 Durusdinium trenchii
ATGTAGCTGCTAGGCACTAGCCTACTTTCCTTAGATGTAGGCACTCCGTTGTAGGAACTCCTTTCAGATAGATGTAGGCACTTCAATGTAGCCACTCTGGCCTTGTATGTTGCCATGCTGTGTAGCTAAGGAATGAACATGCTTGGAGCTGCTGACTACAGAAATGTAGGCCTGCCATTTGTTGCTTGGCACATGCTTGTTTCTTATGCGTCTTCTTGCAGGACCTCCAGGCTCAGGCTACAATGCCTACATGAACGATTGGAGCACCATGGTCCAGACATTGTGCAAGGGGAAGCCCAAAGGCAAAGATCGACGCAGCGCAGGTCTGCCACTCAATTCTTGATTCTTGAGTGATTCGTGTCCTTGGCACCACAAAATCAAGACAATGTTGAAATTGAACTGCTCTCTTGACAAACTTCTTGAAGAGGACTCAGGTGAGATGGCCTTGAATTCACAAAGATCTGAATTGTTCATCAAATTCTGCTTTGGCATGTGCCAGATCCACAGAGACTTGACCATACATTACCAGGGGTTTGCCAGGCATCTTTTTCCTGACATACCAAAGATGCACCCTTTGTGCCACATTGCCTTGGGCAGTGGCCACCTGAATCCACAAAGGACTTCATGTTGGGAAGGAGAAGATTTGATGGGGCTCCACAGGGCCCTTGCAAGATCTTCAGCTACAAGGGTGAAAGCCCCTCAAAAAACACAGAAGATAGTCGAGAAAGTCAGGTTTGCAATGTCATTCCAACTGGAGAAATTGAGCGAGGATTGAAAAAGCAGCTAGCAGTCTCCTTGCTTTGTACATTGACAATGCTTCTGGCCACACTTTGTGCTTCTTGTGCTTCTTGTGGCTTTGTGACATCTATAAGCAGCTTTTCTAGGCACTTTCTTGGTCTTAGGCACTTTCTTTGGCATGCCTAGACATGAAGTTTCTTCAAAAAAACTGACCATAATCATAATTTTATTCAAAAGGATTCCCTCAAAAAAGGACTATAAAAATAGTCTATATTGAAATCGACTATTTTTATGCCTGAAAAATAGTCTTAAAAATAGTCTAAAAAATAGGATATCGGTTTAGATAATAGTTAGGATATAAGATATCAAATAGGATATAGATATTAGTTAGGAAACAGTCTTACCTTGGCTTAAGGGACCGTGACCCGAGACCGTCTCGCAACCGTCGTTCCGCAGAGCTAGACTTGCCAGGTTCGAAGCCACCGGTTCTATTGAAAAATACAGCATTTCGTGCGTCCGCTATCTCTCGAAAACGCATTTTGTATTGCACCGGCCACGAAATCTGCACCTGGAGGTTCACAAAGTGCTGCACCTGCCACGAAATCTGATGAGTGGTGTATGATGAGTGGTGGTTGAACAGTTGTTGAATGTCCGTAACACGGAAGTTTTGCACACTAAACTTCCTTTGATCAGGGTCCGACCCTTCCATATGAGCGTCTGGGTAGAGGTTCAACTCGACCAGGTCGTCGGAACAGGGACCCCATGAGTCTTCGGAACCAACCACGACCTGGGCATTGGCC
This sequence comes from Durusdinium trenchii, assembly GCA_963970005.1. Classification (NCBI taxonomy): domain Eukaryota; class Dinophyceae; order Suessiales; family Symbiodiniaceae; genus Durusdinium; species Durusdinium trenchii. Next base: position 1,135,793 of record CAXAMN010005780.1, read on the forward strand.
CCTCAACCCATGCAAGACCTGGCAGTGAGGGTATATTTGGAATTTGGATATCTGATGATATCTGGTATGATCTGTATATCATGTCAATGTCTTACATCAACTTACATCTCTTAACTTGGACAATGTATTCATGTGTTGAGATCTTATTGAATGGTTTCTTCCCATGATTGGTTGAGTTTGGAGATCCGCTGGATCCAGGTATCTCTAAGAAGGATGTTGTATTTCTATGGAAGGGTCTAACTGGGGCCGACAACAGGAAATCCGAGCCATGGATGGTTCTGGACCCTTTTGGGAATTCTCTTTATCACAAAGGGCCGTGGCTCACAGGAGAAAACCCGTCAATACCCCCCAGGAGCTTCCAAGAGGTGTCCCATCTCGGGCCTGATATCCATCCTAGTCAGCGGACAACCTTGAACATTCCTTTATATAACCTTTTCGGGGGGATTGGTTTCCCAACGCACTCAAATCCAACGGTGGAAAAGGGTGAACCTTCCCCAAACCTCCAAATACCCCCTACTTCCAGGTGTTTGGACCTGGCACCCGCCACAGTCCCACCATCTCAGAAGGTAACGACTGGAGTCTGGGGTATAGGCCCTATGGATCCACTTATCCACCTTCTGGCCCTATGGATCCTACCTAGGCAGACCTCTTGTTGACGGGATCTCTTGTTCGGGTCAGACCTCTGCCGGGCTCCCGTTGTTGTCCGGGCTCCCGCTGGTGACGTCTCCAGAGGCCGGGTGAGTCTCTGCCAACACGGTCCGTGTCGCAGAAGAGACCGTTCGGACCGGAGAGATTATGTGGAGGAAAGGGAAAGACCATGTCCTATAGCAGTTCCATGGAGGACAGGGTGCCATCATGTGCCATCACTTCTAGGTTTGGAGGCCATCACTTCTATAGGTCCTAGGTAGCGGGGCGACGAGCGGCCGCTCGCTATCCTTGGAGGAAGTCGGCTCGAACATCGCATCCACGAGAAACTGGATGGAAGGAAGCCACTCCATGTCCCGTTTGGCCGACCCTGTCGTACCTTCGGTGAAGGTGAAGGTGAGACTGGGGTGGGGTCCAGTCATACATTCTGAACCACTGGAGGTCTATAGGGTGTTGGACGAGTGTTTTCTCCGCCGCAGCGTTGCAACTTCTGCTCCCCAAAGGCTCAGTCCCCCCCAAATGCTGTGCTCTCTTTTTGGGTGACTGGCGACTGTTAAGACCCCAGAAACCTGGGGTTCTCATTCTCAACAAAACTCTCCGTTTTGGATCGTCCAGGTGCGACTCTTCGTGCAGACCATCAGAATATATAAACCAGACGCTCCAAACTAACAGCCCGACTGGTCCCTCAAAACCTATAGGATTGGTTCGGGTCGGACCCCTACTTACGGAGGGTCCGGCCCCTACTTAGGAAGGACCAGGGTCGCGTCTGGGTATCTTCTGTTCCTACCTGTCCCCGAAAGATTTGAGGAAACAACATGAAACTAATACTCTCTCCAGAACTTACGAGGAAGTGCTTTAAAGCATGCCCCAACCAACCTAACCAGGAAGTCACTTTGCAGCCTAACCAAGAAGTTTTAATTTTGCTGTTATTCTTCCTTGTTGGCTCCAACCTATGAAAATGTAAAGCAACCCTGGCTTACCTGGAAGTGTATCTCCCTGGTCATTTTTCAATGATCCCCGGGAATGCAGGGGCGCTCGACTTCCTCGGTAGTGAGCATTGCATTTTCTGGCCTTCCTCGTTTGCTGATTGGGCTTACCTGTCTGTGGTCTATTCGCGGGGGATTTACATGGTCACCAACTTCCTCGTAAACAGCGTCCTCGCCGAGATTTACTTCCTCGCAAGTTCTGAGGAGTGTAATAATTAATATTGGATCTTCACCGATCTGAATAGGACTTCATCCTCCTCATCCTCCTTTGCTCCTTTGCATACTTCATCCTTCTTGGCCTCCTTTTGGCCACTTGTGCTGAAGAACCTCTCATGAACCTCTCTATATGACATCCTAAAAGCACCTGACGCCCTCGCTGATGGAATCGTATCGGTAGAAACATGGGCAACACCTGCAAAAAGCCACCAAACACCGTATACGACGAGATCGATCATACTTTATCTCCACAAAGTGGTGTACACGGTCTCTTCCAGGTTCTGCTTTCCCTTGTTTCACAGCAGATGGTTCCCTTTTTATCTCGCGAACGGGAAAAAAAGGACCGTCCAGATGTCGATGAGTGCGACCGGTTTTTTGCGTCCGCGTCACGGGGCGTCCGCAGCGGACCGGTCGTGACGCGTCCGAAGTGGTCCGCAGAGTCCACCGACGGAGGGTGAAGACTGACACGACTGAGTCGCATGACGCATGAGTCACGGCAGTTCAAGAGTCGTCCTGTGACTCCCCAACTGCCGAACCAGGTCCGTCCCACGTCCCATCATTGGCAGTTCAACAGCCTTTCCATCCCTTTCCAGTTCCTTCCACTTCTATATTCCTCAACAAACCAACCATCTTTGGTTGACTCCCTCTGGGTGCGATGGGGGCGGGACTTCCACCGGGTGGGTGGTTTTTGGGCGTGTGACATCGCTCAGCGCTCCTTGGTTCCCAGACTTGATTTGTCTGGGACTGGACGATTTACGCATACAGTGGATTGAGAGTAGATGGGACTGGCACCCCAAGAGGTCTTTTATATAGGGCTCCATATAAACCACCTCACTTGGGGATTGTGCCATCCACTCTCAACCCACTATACATTTGGGTGGTTGACCTGGGATGAATGTAAATGTGCCGGTCCAAACGAGTGAGTGTCTGGGACTTGGATAGAAGGACGACCAGGATGATGTCTCCAAAATCGCGCTGCGGGCCGAACGGAGGTGAGCGAAAGTCAATGTGTTTTTTTGTGTTTAATGTATAACATGCCATTCACTGGGTTGACTCTGCGGACGTTTTGTTTTTCCCCACCTGCCAGGTGAGGGTTGTTAGATTTTATCAAAGCTCTTCTCCTCTCCTCTTCTCTTCTCCTCTCCTCGTCGTTTTGACTATCGCACCTCAATCGCAATGGGATATACCTCAACTGCACGTGCATGATCGCAGTGGGCACTACCGGACCTCAACAGCAAGTGCCAGATCGCAGTGGGCGCTGCCGGACCTCAACAGCAAGTGCCGGATCGCAGTGGGCGCTGCCGGACCTCAACAGCAAGCGCCAGATCGCAGTGGGCTCTGCCGGACCTCGTGGTCAGCACCGGACCTCAACGCACAACACACTACAAAGCCACAAACACACGATACACAATACAAATGATTTAATGTCACGGTGGGGATCACTCGAAGTAAAGTCTTTTCGGTGGTCACGGCATGCTGCCGCTTCTGCGACATGCCAATGCTGCAATGAATGTGAGCTACGCGCCCAACCGCTTTGCTTCTCATGGCTCAACAGCGTCTCATGCATTGACGCATCGTATCGTTGCTCGCCGATGGATCCGAAGGCAGCGCTCCACATCCGTGGTGACTGCATCCCATGCCGTTACTTGAGGCGGCCGGGTGGATGCGAACGAGGAGACGAATGCAGATTTTGCCACTTGTGTACAGAGACTCTGGGATTGCAGTTCCAGACACGACTAATGGGGCTGAAATATATTAACCTACATTGGGGTGTGAGGGGTCAATGGGCAAATATTCCATAATAGGCAGCAAAGAGTTGGTAGATCGGCATTAGGCTTCCGAAACCTGCTTTGCAAAACTGCAATGCGGAGATAGGTCTCACCCCACCCTCAACTAGTAAGGAAGATCGGTGGGCCCAAGTTCGGTTTGTTTTTGTGACCCCTATCTAAAGATTCTAAAGGTCATATTGAGGTCTGTGCCATCTATGCTCTGAAACCACTGTAAACTGCATCAATATCTTTAGAATTTAGTATTATCATTCGAAGGGAAAAACAGCGGATGTTGGGTGACCTCGATAGTGACATAGTTATATTCAATACATCCTTTTCGGACGTTCGACGGAGGTGAGTGAAAGTACATCCGCTTTGAATGGTCGCAACTGATGCCCACAGCAGGAGTCACAGCAGGATATCTGAGAAACATCGAGAAACAGTTGGTCCAGGACCCTTAGGGATAATAACATGTCCCAGAGGATCATTCGACCGCGGTATGAGCAGTCGATCGCTGAAATCCCCATCGTCGCTATATTGACATGATCGATCAAAATATGACATGCTCGTCGCTTTTCTGACATCCACACGTGTTCTTTCACACGTTGGCCCGGACTTCACGCTTCAAGTGAAACTTGCGAACATTATACAATCTTCTGGCTGCTTTGACTCGCAATAGCGACCTTTGCAATATGGAACGGCTCAGGGTGCTTCGGTGGCTATTCTTGCATAAGCCTTGGCTAGGTTTCAAATTTTTTAAAAGACATTTATTAAACTCAATCCTTAAGAGTTGAGTGTTTGGGGAAGGTTCAAATCTCTCCAGTACTGACATCCTCAACTTAAACGATATCAAGTCTCCTTTGAGGTACTTCATTAGGTCCTCGTCTGCCATTGTATGTTGAAACCGGGCATTGTAGCCTGAGCCACCACTCACACACATCATGGGCCAGCCTGATCATGAGCTTCAGCCCTGGTTCGAATCCAGTCCGAGATGCGCATTGCCACCATTTCAAGAAGCTGATGGTGTAGGCCCTTGGAGGGTATATCTATATAGAAGTATTTAACTTTTGAATTTGTTTGCAGGATTGCTAGGTGCAAAGAAGGCACATGTGTTTTGGGGATCAACACCCATCTCAAGACTCCTCGCCTAGCGGTCGATGCATGGACGCTGGATATTGGAGCTGGAGACAGACAATGAGGCAAGGTTGGGGTGGTGCCTCAAAGTCAATCGACTCAGGCTTTTGTAGAGATTGAGATATCGGCACCCTTGGTTCTTGATGTTCATGGCCTCATCTTCACTCCTTAGAGCACTTTACTAGAAGTGACCCTAGAAAGTATTCCACCACACTGAGGGGAAGACAAATAGCGTCCAGCATTCTCCATGGCTAACACCATGTTGTTGCCCGCAACCCTCAGAAGCATCACATCAAAGACCAAGTATTCCCCCTAGTTGGGAAGTGAGACAGAGAGGTAGAGTGAGAGTCAAACCATAAATTTCCTAAGCTCATGGCAGGCATCCACACATCAGCACATTCTCCTCTGTTGGGTTGTGCTGTACTAGATCTGCTGCACAGCTTGCCAGCCAGGCACAAAGAACTCGGCCATTGTACATCTTGTGGTTCATATAGGGTTCTACACCCTGATACAAAACCTTGGTTGCAGCAATATTGTTCCCACCAAAACATGCACGCACATACAATTTCCACATACACTTGGAACCTGCGCGCTAGTGCAATGCAAAGATTGATGCTGGAAAGGAACACTTGAAGGTGTGAAACGTGGTTGGCTGCATTGAACCTTGTTTAGCTTCTTCCAAGCCTTGAAATGATCATGGGCCAGCTTGAGTGCCTGCTTAAAAGGCGTGTCTGAAGGACACCAGTAGCCGTTCTCCAACAATGTCAACCTGGCTAGCACATGTGCACAAGAGGGTCAGCCGTGCTAGCGCATGTGCGCTTCACATGTCCACACAAGTTTGTGAAAATCATGCAAACTAGTCGCAGTGCTCCAGCATTTGTCCGTTGGAATGTCCCCAAGTAGACATTGTGTGCAAAACAGAAGCGGACCATTGTATGGTGGAAACCGATGATGCCAAACAAGGGACCTAAGCGTCATAACATGCACAGCTAGAAAGATGTACGTGTATTTCTTTCACACCAGCACTAGTACTATCCAGGGTGCAAATAGGGCCAGGGTGAAGCATATCATTAATGAACTCAACATGGGAGACTTGATGCTCCATCCACTCTGCTGTGTCTGAAAAGTCCAGGTAGGAACACCGCAACGTTGCAGCTTCTGACCTATCTGATCGTGCGTGACAGCGAAAACAAATGTTTTTGCTCGTCCATCGATTCTTCAGCGCCAGCAGGAAACAGTGCCATGCCCAATCTCCGCGTACCTCCACTAGACAGAACTTGTGTTTCCTGCGACACAGGTGGAGACTCCCTGCAGTTCTGTCCAGGTTTTTGGGCAGCTCACCCCCACAAAAACCAGTACTTGGCTTGATGCCAGTAAATAGTATATTGAATGCCCATTGCACATACTCCAGGATTGGAAACATTGTGCGTCGTCCAACACATTCACTCTCACGAATGGCTACAAGTACAAACCGTGAGTTCCTTGAGCTCTTTGGGCACCAAAGCAGCACATTCAATGATAGCGCGACAATTTTCTCAACCAGGCCAGCACTGGAGGTATATCGACATTCGTCCCCATGAAGTCCTAATGGCACATGTATGCCTGCAGCTATGGCCGGGTGATCCCTCCATCCAAAGAAGCGGTGTGCATGGTCCCAGAATTTTGACACGTCAGGTTGTGGGCAGACCACACCGTGTTTGTCGAAGAGGTATTGAACCAATGTCAAAATATTGCAAACAGGTATTTGTTTCATGCCGATCTCGTCTCCACCATCCAGATAAACTGGCGCTTCCACGTGCACAAGATCCTTGGGCAGATCGACTTGTGTCTAAATCGATCACTCTAGCTTGATCTCTGCAAAATACAACAACACAGTGACAGCTGGATGGCAAAACAAATTAAACAGAATCCAACTTAGCTGCGCATGGCAAGTCAGCTCTCTTCCAAAAATCACGGGACCAATTACTTGCCTCTCCAATACGATTCAATCGAGCAGTTCCACGGCTCAGTGAGGATCCATGGGCAACTGCTTCCTGCACAGACGTCGACAGCAATTAATATGTTGACTCTTAGTCTCACCTAGCCTGAACACGATATATACAGTCGACTCTTGCCTTGGTGGCCTGACGTGCAGAACTCAAAGCTTGCGCAACGCTTTCCTCAATCAAACGTTTGGGAATAGACTCGACCTGATCATGACCAAACTGGCCATGGTGTGCATGTGACCATTCGATACAGGGCCCTGACACCGTTGCCCACTCTGTCTTCCAGGTGATCCAAGAAGGATGTGTCTGATGTACCTGGAGTGCACAACTCGCCGAATTTACAGACTCGATCGCAACACAAGTTTTCACCATTGCAGTGCACATATTATTCAAAAATTTTTAAACAGGAGTTGAATTGCGCTTTTTCCCACCATATCGATATCGGCTGATGTTCAAGTTTGCGTCATCAAATCTGACTGCGAATAGCAAAGTGGCACCAAAGGATGGACACTGAAATCCTTGTTGAACAATGTTGAACACATGAGCACGATGTTCAGCTTAACTTTAAAATATCATAGAGCTCCACCCCTCCTATGTGCCTGCATGCTCCTAGTAACACTACTGTCAAAAAAGATCCATCCAGATCTCACGACTAGCTGATGTCCAGCTTGTCCTTGCCCATGGCCAACTCATGTACTGCCATTTTGCAGTACCCCAAACCCAGTCACTCCTCTTTCAGCTGTCCAGCACTACTTACTGCCAGCCCCTTTTGCATCCTTGTCGACCTTGTCATCCTTCTTCTTCTTGGGAACCTTGGATCGAAATGGGTCGATTGAGAGGTGCAAACGTATACACTAGTTATAACATGGAGGCCGGCCTTAAAAAAAAGTCTCACAGCACCTAGCTAGGTTACAGGTATGAGCGCAGCCTTTCTCGAGGTACCGGTCCTATGAGCCTATGGCTACCTTCCCATCTGCCCTAGCACCCACGCAGTACAGGAAGTATGGTCCCTAAGGATCTCGGGCCACCATACTGCCATCACCACCTTTGGCGACGTTCCGGCAGCCTGACATCTCTTTGAATTGTGCAACTAACAAAACCTCAAGCACAGCTATAAGCTGGGCATCATCAGAGCAATGAATTAATCTCATCTCAACGAAGTTGGATTCCTTGTACTTGGCCATTCTGTAAGCAACATTAGAGCTAATGCCAATTTTGAACACACACACTTGGTCCCCAAAGTCATGTATCAGCCCTTCAACCTGACGAACACAATGGGTCCAAATAGCCGAGAAGTAGCGTGCGTTCCTTTCCAAGAGCAACCTCAACCTGATGTTTTGGCATGACAAAAGTGCTAGCTCTTGTACCTGGAAACTGGCCAGCAGACATGGGTCCAAACTCGAAGCTTTAGGTATAATGTAGCTCCGCTTTCCAACCAAGCACATCGATCCAAAGCGCAACCCATCAGGCAACAAGCATACACTAGTTTGTCCATCATGCCGATGTGCAACTTGCCGATCACAAGGAAGTGCTGGACTGCGTATACGACCACGAACATGCACGCGCGGTGATGCACGACTCTTGCAAGCAGTGTGTCTGGGCACGCCACACATTGCAGCCCCTGAAAACTGACGTTCGGGACCATGTTGGGGCTGGGGCCACTGGCTATGCACAGGCAGTATGATATGGGAGGTGGAGTCGACTGTTTCTCCACGTGCTTTTTTGCAAGCGGGTTCATCAACATCAGAATCAGAATCTGAAGGGCAAACCAACCTCGAAGCCAATGAACGTATACATATAGGCGGTGTGTTTGCGCTGGTTTCTCGAGAGAAACTTCCACTCCCGGTGCCAGGCCTATTCTTGCCTGGCTGGATTGGGCATTCTGAGGTCGACCAAAGCTCAGATAAAAAGCGGTGCATGGCCACTTCGCACACATGGAAAGAACGATCTCATGAAAAAATCATTTAATCTGCGCATGCTAGCAGTACTGGATGTCCTGAATATGTTTTCGTTATAATGCATGTGATTTGGTGAAGATCATATATCTAGAAGTCGTACTAGTCCCATACTTCGATCGATCTTAATGCTGCACCCTTTGAACCAGCGACTTCGGCAAATGTGAGGCCTGACCTACAGGGTTTTGGAACTGATGACGTCTGCCAGGACTGCGGCGCCCAGTTCAGGCAAGTAGCGTGCTTCCTGCAATTGGCGAGTGCCACCTTGTACTTCTCGATTGAAGTGTCATAGTCCACAATAAGCTTTTCAACCTGCATGCGCAGCATGTCATGTACATGTGAAACCAATTCACGTACGTATTGCTAGAATTTTACTCTTTTTGACTGAACAATCGATCGATGTATCTAGCCTGGCCTCAGACACCTTCGAAGTCTTCTCAAGCTTTCCCCGTAAGCTGATCAAGTGCTTGAGAGGCCCTTCCAAATCTGACACCAATGCGTCCACCAAGTTTCGTGGCCTTGGCAGGCTACTGTTTCTGTGGGCGCGATATAGCACAACTCGAGGGAACTTGCCTTTATGTGGTTTGAATTAGTGCCAGCTGGTCATCACTTCCCTCGCATTAAATGTTAACTAGGTCGACGTGTACTCAGTTCACGGATCAGGCCCTGACACCGTAGAAAGCTTGTCCTTCCAGGAGGAAAACTCTGCTGCCGCAGACGAGATGGAAGTGATCGCCTTCCAGGAGCGAAGACTAGCTATCAATCACCAAAGTCAAACGGTGGGATAGATTGGAGGTGGTTTAGAAGGGAAGGAGTTTTTTTCATCTCAAAAAATCTCGATTTAAAAAAAAATATGCAAAAAAATGCAAATAAATGCAAATAAATGCAATATAATGCAGAAATATGCGATACTATGCAAGACCTTAGAACATACACATCGTACCATACTCGTCAGACATACGTTGGGAATCGTTGGAGGCACCCGTGGGCTTTGTCGACATTTTTCGGCCATAACCATGTGCATAGAATCCAATGCAATGAAGTCAGTGGCATGGGTCCAGGATCCACACAAAAAAGGTTGCTTATGTTAGGTTTCTTTCCAGGTAAATAATCCCCAGAGTTTACAAAACTCCTGGTATTTTGCGGCTAACTCTAAAAGCTGGGTTCCCGAAAGTAACCAAGTGGTAATCGAATAACAGCAGCAATTAATGACAATAGTCTTAGTCAGTCAGCTGTTTTCATGTCATATCAGTTGTTATCAGTTGTTTGTGGAGTGACTGATGGTTTCCCCTGTCATGTCTTGATTGTATCAGTCTTATTATTGTCAGTTGTTCATCGCTGCCGGCCGGCTTATGTTGGTTTCTTCGTGGTCTACGACCTGCTGTTTTGTTTTGTTGGGGGCTTAGTTCTGATATCTGTCAGTTGAATGGGCAACACCTAAATGTTGAATAGCATGTTTAGAATGCTCATGGACAATTGATGCGATGTTGAATGGACTTTTTGAATGGGCAGTTGATTTATGACGCGCATTCTTCTATGTCCTGAGGCGGGACCTTTGCTGGCTGCCCTGAAGTGCACGTCAAGGTCAGGATGGGCTTGTCTTTGAGTCAGTCTGTCAGTTGTTGGTCATTCATTGAAGATCAAGTGGTTTAGATAGGCTTGTTTCTATGCTTGTTTCACTGTTTGTTTTTTGTGTTTGGTCAGCGCACAGTGCGAGATTGCATGACATGATTGATGCCTGCAATTTTTGAGCGTCACTGCGATGGAGGCATGCCACAAGCCAAGATAACATGTTCTCGGGTCAATAAAGTATTAGCTGGCCTCCAGATCCAGAAGCCTCGAAGACTCTACATTGAATTAACATGGCAGCAAGATTTTAAACTGCAAATTAATTACAGTAAGAAAACTTGAAGTGTTCACTTTTACATCACTGAGACCATGACACTGAGACCATCAAGAGGCATTAACCATTATTAGTAGCACTCAATTCAACTACAATTTAGCATTCAATTCAGGTGTCACTGACACATCCAATTCATTCGATTGCCATTGAATGGAGCGATCGGTTGCTGTGTCCATCCTGAAGTGGGAAGGGCTTGAGAAGATCAGCAAGTGTCTTGGCTTGAAATCAAAGTACCAAACATTCACCTGTAACTGTAAATGCTGACAGGACAGCAGCAAACATTGTGTGACATGAACTTGTGTGTGAGCCAGTGCAAGTATCTAATTAATCACATATGATGTGTATCATCATTGTCAACTTGTTCAGCTTTTGTTTCACCATAAATGATGCCTTTGACTGGCAGTGTTTTGGTTTAAAAAGTCCAACGCCATTGTCCGCCAGGAAAGCGCAACAAGTGGCTTGGAGAAAATCAAATGGAGGGGTGAAACAGTGACTCTGAGCCTATGAAGTTCACGGAGGGTTCCCCGTTTTGTCTGCACACCCATGAGACAAACAAAAAGCAGTAGTCCAGCTGGACATAGTACACTCATCATTTCATGAGTTGAGGCATTGTACTTGCTTTGGAAGCTGGACAAATCCAAAGCAGTGGAGCTCTGGTGGCATGGCTGATGAATTTGAATCATTTGTCAGGCGATCTATCTTGTCAGCTGTTGTCAGTTGTTGTCACTTGAAACCAGCAGATAAAGTAAATGAATGAAGCTAACACAGTTACATGTAAAACTGTTTAAACAGGGTTGACATGAAAGTCTATCTATATATGGTTTAGCAAACCGTTGAGGAAGGCTAGTGCGCAAACCACTGTCAAAGTGCGCGTCAAACTCAAGTAAACCCGTTGGTTTTTGGATGGCACTGTAAGGAAATTTGTGCTGGAGAAGTTGGAGACAGATCCACAGTACTTCAAGAACGTCAACGGCTGGATCTTGAAATCTTGCAAGTCCGAGATTGAATTGCAACTTGGAATGGTTAAGCATCTGCACCTACTAACACCTTGTCAAAAGGAAGTTGCGAACAAAGTGGAATCCACAGTCGGGCTAGGTTGCCTTTACTTTCTTCATAGTTGAAGTGACGTTGTAACATGATGGTATCCTTATATTCAACCAGTCAAGTTTCGTCCATTCAGATTCAGGGACAACCTTTGCCTCGGCTTCACTGGGGATGGCGACTTCGGCGGCAGACGTCGTTGCAGCGGCAGCGGGAGCAGAATCTTGGTGTTCAGTTCATACGTCGTCGGCTGTTCGTGTCAGACTATTGGAGTGCTGTTACATGTTTGTGCGCGGCTTGTTTTGGCTGTTGGTGCCACCTAAACTCAGATGGCAGTAACTCAGATTGGTCAGTAATTAACTCAGATTTGGTTGGAATCAAGTTTGCTAAGCTGGAATCAAGTTAGATCATTAACTCAGTTTGGAATCAAGTTGGCAGTAACTCAGATTGGTCAGCTGTATTCAGCTGTTGGGTTCAGGGGTTGGATCACATGGGGACGATGACTGAGGTGAATGGAAATGAAATTGGCTTCGTTCCATTGAGATCGGGCCATTGGTGTCAATGGCCAGGAAGGGTGGTGATCCTTGGAGTGCCGAAGGAGTCCTGGATCACTTCAACCCGGTGGAGCTCGATTTCATCGGTGCAACATGACCTGTTGGTCTTGCTTCCGTGCCTTTGCCTGGGGTTCAACAGCTCTGTAAACATTTTGAAGTTTGTTGTTTGGCCAAGCATTGGCTCCAATGTTTATTTAGTTCACCAAAGTTAAAGTGGCGCAAGGTTCCAACATTGCCATGACATGATGTGTGAACTCAGTGAACTCAGGAACTATGATAGCAAGGGCGGCAAGAAGGGCAAGGGAAAGCACAAGAAGGGCAAGGGAAAGGACACTGGCGGTGACTATCCAAAGTCATCTGGCTTTACCCAGGTGACTCAGGCATCAGAAGCTTGGTTGCCTTTAGCCAACAAAGTAGAATTGCAACCTTTGCCCTTCTTGTTACTCTGAGGGTTCTTAATGATTGTTTATCTATTTGTTTCCGGTTATATGAGGAGTTGAACTTAAGCGACAGTTGTGCTGTGACAACCTTGTGGCCTGAGGTGTACAAGCATTCGAACATGTCGTATGCACTGAACAAAATCTTGGAGAAGCCAGCCAACCTGATTCGGAGCCTTGGCGATGATCAGTCAACCTCTATATAGGAATTGAGTCCAAAGTCAGGTTAGATTTTAGTGACTGTGTCGTCCTGCTTGGGTCAAGATAATTCATTCGTCTCAGATTGATATACTCTTTGCCAAATAGATAAATATGTTCGAGAGTTGAACGAAGTGAGAAACTCACCACCTCCAACCTCCTGCGTCTCAGGATTTCATGCCTCAGTGGGTGGCATCGGACAGGTGCAGTCTGCGCTTTGCTGTGGGGCCTGTTGACGGAATCTTGGAACTGATGAGGAACATTGTTTCAACCATGTTTGAGACGAGTAGGCTTAATTTAGTGGGGTTTGGATTGTATTCTTGTTACTTGATATGTATGCCGCGCCTAGACTGGCTGCCCTCCAATCCTGTTGTCTAAGTTGTTGTGTTGTCTAATAAGTTGCAAGTGTCCGTTAGGTGTGAAAGTGATAGGTTTGCTGATATTCTCCCAGCGTGGGCCCAGGCTTGTGGCATCGATGTCCTTGTGGTGATGGAGAAGCTGTCCAGCAAGGCCAATGAGGATGCCAGGACGGCTGAGGCTTTCCTCAATGAGGAGATCTCGAAGAAGCTTGGGTTCAACAATGTCAAGGTTTAAGTTTTGGCATTTTGTCATATTGATGTCGCTGCTAACGCAGTTTTCTTTTGTTATTGTTGTAGCAGACTGCCTTAATTAAGGACAGATGCTTTGGTGAGAATCCTTCGAAACCACAGCATGGATGTGGACAGATTTGTTGAGATGGCAAACCAAGCAGTCACCACCTATCTGGAGCTGATGCCTCAAGAAGATCATGAGTGGACCTTTGGCTCAAAAGGTTAACATGTTGTTTCATTTGACTCTGGCTTGTAGGATTCGATTAGCGCAGGGTTTTCATTGACTATGCTATTCGCGGGAGTGAATCTTTTGAACTTAATCTCTCACGATGGTTAAATGTGGACATGTGACTGAATGACCGCCGACCGCCCAGGAAAGCTACATTGAGCACCTTTGCCTGCGCACCGGCCGTGTCGGACCCCGCGAGCCACAGCTGGAGTGTTCGTGCTCCCAATGCACCGCCTGGACCAGTCCATGCATTTCCACCGGCGCCGCCTTTGAAGAAGGTGACTTGTCACTGGGATGGCTTTTGTCGAGTCACAAACATGTGTGTTGTTTGAAACGTAAGTCAAACCGGGTTTGAACAGTTAAGGAAATGTTGTACTGAAGGTCTCATGAAATGAATGAAGTTTTGGTGGACTCATGATTCAGGTTTCAGTGCAAACACTTGCCCATGAGTCATGATATCATACGATGTACTCATCCTTGAGTCGCACTCACACTGGACAAAACACTAACTGTTATCAGGTTGAATCACCCCAGAACGTTCCCCAGTCAGTCACACGTTTAAGAACATCTGCAAACACACGCCTCAGGATGTTCTCATCATTGATTCACACACATGCTGGAAAACAGAAACTAGTCTGTCTAGTACTCAGTAACATAAAACCTTCGCTTAAAGACTAGATGACCCCAGGAACAGTTCTGTGTGAGCTGTTAGCAGGTTGGCAAACATCATAACTTTGCCCAGATCACCCCAGAATGTTTTTCAGTGAATGTGTAAGCAAGTGGTGGCTAGAATCTAGAACATGAGAATGTCCTCATCATTGATTCGCACATAACTAGTACTAACTGAAGATATTCGCAAGTGTAGATGACCCAAGATGTTCGCCAGTGAGTGCGCAAGCGAGCGGCTAGAACTAGATTTGCCTCTGTTAGGTTTTGAGACATCGATGGAAAATAGAGACAATGATTGATTGATTGATTGATTAGGTTGAGGCTTTGAATTGGAATGAACTTGAAAGACCTGTTGTAGTGCTAAAGGCTTAATAATTGCATTGTCCTGTAATGCTGCTGGACTGACTTGTTCATAGAATTGGGGGGGCGCACCCAAGATTGAATTGAGGCAAGGCCAACATCGAGGGCTGATCCCATTGACCAGCTGCTTGACGAGCAAGCCAGGCTGCAGCAGCGGGATCCGGTCATGCAACTTGGATTGTTTCATTCATGGGTGTTAGTTTCATATTCTCTTTTTTAATGGTTTGAATTGACATAACATGAAAAACATTCCTTTTCTATGTTTCTAGTGGTCAAACCCATACTGACCTAACCCCTACTCTACTAACCCACCATTTAGTATCAATGAGTTTGGCAAGTTAATTCGGTCGTCGGTAAATTGGAGAATACTAATACACAAAGTAAAAGGAAGTTCAAGTGTTGGGCTAACTGACTGAGGCAGGAGGTGCTGGACGAGTACGGCATTGACCGCAGAACCCAGCTGCTCTTCTTTTCAATGAGCCAGAGGTTTGGCTTTGAAGGAGAATGCAGGCAGTCTCGGCTATTGTGACTGGTCTCAAATTGGAGTTGGTTTGTGGTTGGAGTTTGGGGATGCATTCTTACTGTTGTCATCCAGATCATTGTAAAAGTAGTAGGGCGGTTTTGTTTTGATGTTGTTTCACATCCTTGAACTTTTGGTCACCAGCTGCGCAAATCAAGGAACAAGATCCTGTTCAAGGACGCCGCCAGCCAGTCCCACTCGTTTTGGCTGGAGGACTGTGTTCGCCTCTGGGATGCACAAAGTTGTCAGTCATTTGTCAGTCAGCTGTTGTCAGTTGTCAGTCTGGGATGTGTCAGTCATTTGTCAGCTGTTGTGAACTTGTCAATCTTTTGAACTTGTCAATTCATTTGGATTAGTAGTAGTGGTGACTCTTTGACTCTCCAGGTGCAGACATCGAAGTGCTGGTGGCCCGAAACCAGAGCCAAAGCAGCTCTTCGTCTGGGAGGTGAAAAGAAGGAGCGATGAGTGACAGCATCAGCGGGTGACAAAATCAAACGACTTAGTGTGTTCATGGGCTTCTGGTTCTGGTCTTCTTCTGTGTTCATGTAGTGCGCTTCAGGGCGGTGTCCAACCTGTGGATCAAACCATCTGTTCAAGTCGATTCATGTTTGACACATGGGCATTTGCCGGCATTTGCCAGGTGGTGTGCTGAAGTGCCCACAACTCAGCAGTGAAAACATGGCTTGACTGACTGATTCCACTGCAATGCAAGTGAACGTGCTTTGACATTGTCTTTTTCATATGTATCATATTTCTATTCAAAAAGGTTGCATTCAATAGGCCATGTCAGCCCACGTCAGCTGTTCATGTTGGGATGTCAGCTGTGTTCACAGATGCAGTCAGTTGTTTCATTGTCTCCATTCTTCCATGCATGTTTCAGATGTTCACTGTTCACTCAGCAAAACTCAGTTCACTAGAAAGATTCGAAGGTCAGTGTGTCTTGCAAACTGTCTTTCGGTCTTCTCAGGTCAGGTGGCACGAGTATTTGCGCAGCTGAACCATGTCCAGCGCCCAGCCTTACTCTGTAGCAGCACTTGATTCAAAAAATGGTTTTATTTATGATATGTTATGTGTCTGATGTCTTGGCTGCGATAAACGTTTGGACAGTTGACCAGACATGAACTGAGCCCCATCCCACAAAAGAAAGTAAATCAATCTCACTAGTCCTTGTATTTATAACATGATTCATGTCATGACCTGTTTCCCAACTAAGTAATCAGTGTGAGAGCCACAACCCAAGCGCAATCACAAACTCTGTCCAGCAAGCAAACTGCCAGGCGGTGGCGACAATTGACAATCTGATCAGACAGACAGGCAAGGAGGACACGCTTGATCCTGAGGGGGGGATACAGGTAAATAAACAATGCAAAGATGTTTAAAGACTTGAAGCAGGACTTGGTTTGTTGAAGCAGGACTGGAAACGTGACATATGATATGACATGAGCTGTTGTGGTCTGGCTTTATCAGCGCTGCTTTCAGTCTTTTGTGTCAGTCTTTTGTGGTCTGGCTTTATGAAGTTGTCGTCTTTTTGGGCCCAAGGTCAGCTGTTTGTCTTTTGTGTCAGTTGTTCAGTCGTATTTCATCATGGCTGCCCAGAGTTCTGTGCCTGATGAGCGTGGAGCTGAGCTGTGTAACCAGCTGCTTTGGGCGTACATGGAGACAATGACACCCTCGGAACGGTTCAAGCAGAAGCTTGATTGAAGTAACAGTGTGACAAGATTTGAAGGGAATTCGTAGAATTGAGGTTTGATTGCTGTCGCACTTAATTTGGCAAATGTGTGTTGACACCTGGACTCAGGGAACTTGGCGCCGACTCACTAACTTCTTTGTTAATTCCCTCAATTATCATCAATCCAAGGAGCAAGACATTGCTGCGGATTGTATCCCTCAAAGTGCCGCTTCCAGAACCACATGCCGAGTTTGGACCTAAGTTGTAGTCAAGCAAAAGATGTGCTTTCATTCAGCGAGTGTCCCTCATTTGTTGTCAATGTGTGTTTGGTAGTCCTTGGCCATCAACAGTTCTGCAGGCTTTCCATTGGGCACCTGTACACCATCACGCAGATCAACCAACCTGATGCCCATCCAGCGCTTAAGCGACCCACTTAAAGAGTTAAATGGAAAATTGGTTTGGCCTGTGCTGAAGTAGAGGGAGAGTAGTGCTTGTCTTTGATTCGTGTCATGTTTCTCATCATTAATTAACATTGTCATCATCATCAACATTGTCTGACTGTATCTCTGCCAGGTTCTGTCGTGACGCGTTTGATGAGCACGCGTTGAAGTGGGCCAAACACTGTGTGGCGCAAGGCATGACCAAACACCAGGCGAAAGAGTTTCTCAATAAGGCCAGAAACAGGGGAAGGTAATCTTTAATGTCAAGGATTGCGGTGAACCATTCAGTGAGTGTGAAGGGCCCAATCAATTGTCAATTGTATCTTGCTCTGCAGGAATGTAAGATCGAAGTCCGTGTTCCCATTGCTGGGAAGAACTATGCTGGGGTGCCATATGGTGATGGCCATGATCTGTACATGGTGCGTAGCTTCGTTAATTGTGTAAAATGTCGACTAGATGATCATCATTTGCAGCTGTTCCCTGATGTGTCACTGTCAGTGGGACTCTATTTAGGCAATGGAATCTTGCACTTCTGCGTCTCTGGTGTTGTTTTGAAGCCTTGCAAGGCAGGTGTGGTGGAGTCCTAATGAGTAAGATTGCATCAGTGTACTTCATAGGGAACCTAGCTTGTATTTTTTGCACATCGTTCAGGTACGACGCAATGCCTCATTTGGTGTCATTGAGGGCGTGCAGAAGGAGGAGGACGAGGAGGTGTGAGTTGCTCACTGAGCTTTCCTGTAATGTAAACCCAACAGGCTTTTGACTGAATGCTGTCTCTGGTCAGTGTTGGTTTCATTCGCAGTTGCAGTTCCAATGCCAAGGCAATGTGAGCTTGGCATTCGTTTTGCCATGATGGTCGACTAGCCGACACAGATGCAATCAGGGCTCAAAAACAGTCTGGCAGTCTTTGTTGCATGAGTGCATGGGCCTTGATGTGATTGCGCTTAACTGATGACAATCAATCTGCGGTTGACCTTTGCGAAGGACTTTGGACATGGAAGCCAGGAGCCTGTCTGTCTGGTGCTTTGCGCAGGTGGCAACATTGATTCATCAGCTGTGGGAGCAGTGGTGTAGGAATGTGTTTGGAATTAAAGTGTGTGTTGTCTAACCTGTCAGGCAAGAATAGTCTCAGTTGTGTCTTCACTGTTCACGTGTTTATGGAAGAGATCAGTTCAACACATTTTGGATTGCGGCGCTGATGACAATGCCCAGGTCGAGTGGGCCTTTGTCATCTGGTCCTACTTCTGCGGCTGACTCAAAAGCTTTGCCTCAGGTTTCCAGTCATCATCAGAAAAGTGGCATAAATAAGATCTAGAGAAGTTACATAAATGAGTCACTGGAGGTCACAATCTACAATGCTCTGGGGTGTTGCCATGACCTCAAGAGCTGATCAAAGGCAATTGCAGAGTCAAGCTGGAACTGTCCAAAGGTCAACTTCCGTCAGCTGTTTCAAGTGTGACTTCGACTAACTTATGTCAGCTGTTGATCGGGTGTGAATCATTGGTTCATAGGTATATAGTTGATTGAATTGTGGAAGTTGAGGACAGGACTGTCAGTTGTTCCCTGCTACATACCTGCAGCTCTTTCCGTCAGCCAGCTGTTTCCGTCACTGAGCCAGCAATGGAGTTGGAGTTGACCCATCAAAAGTGTGCCATTGTGACTTGGAGGGCGCTTGGAAGCGCTTTTTCATTGTGGAGAGCTTCAAGAAGCAGCACCCGTGGCTGACTCAGCCTGGTATGGATGTGTTGATGGACACGATTCTACCGGCGGACGACATGATATCTGATTCCAAAAGGAGTTGGGAAGCGAAGGCAAAATGTGCCCGAGTGATCCTGAAAATAGTTCATGACTTTCTGTGACAGGTGTCTGTCGCTGTTTTTAAATTCGTTTGTGCATCTAATCACTGGTCTGGGATGTCTTCGCCAAAGCCTTAAAAAGGATTGCTCAGAATCCAGTTTGCTCAGAATCCAATGTGTTAGTCACATTGTTTGTTTTGTACATTTCGCAGGATTGATGGAACTTACAGATTACATTTCAGACATGTAATGAAGCACATTGCAGTTCAGTCATTCATGGAGCTCATTGCAGTCAGTCAGATGTGTCAGGTATGTTCAGATGAAGTAGTCTTGCGCTAGGCAGCCACTGTAAAGACAACTGCTGGGCAGTGAAACCTCAAAAATCAAAAGCGTAGAACAAGCACAATAATTGACATCGAGCACTGAGATGGTAGTGAGGTATGCGTCGACCTGTCAGTTGTAACCTCAAAGATAAAAAGCGTAGAACAGAAAGCGTAGAACAAAAACAATAATTGCCAATAATTGCAAAAATATATTCAAAAACATCTCAAAAAATCTCAAAAAATCTCAAAAAATCTCAGCTGAAACACAACTGGAGGTTTGGTGAACTAGGGTTTATAATTAAAAAACTGGTTGGCTGGAAGAAAATCTCAAAAAATCTCAAAAAATCTCAAAACTGCATATTTCTGCAGAAAAAGTAAAAATTCTGCAGAAAAATGACCAAAAATGAAAAAAAATGAAAAAACATTGTAAAACATGTCAAAAGCTGAACGTAACACTTCTGTGAGTAGCACTGCTGTGGAGTCTTTGTGTCGTTGTTGCAGGCAAGTGTGGATCTCAGAGTCAGGTGCAGGTCAATCCTTTCCCTTGCGATCAGTTGTTGTCATGGCATCCAATGGATCTGTGCTTGGGCGTGCTGCGAAGAGGTCCAGGAACAGCATGATGCCCCCTCAGGGAATGATGAATCCTATGATGGCAGGCGTCAACCCGTTCTTGGCCGGTATGTTTGGCATGAACCCGATGGCGGCTATGAACCAGATGTCCATGGGGGAGCCTGAGTCTGAGGATGAACAGGTTGCGGCGTCAGATTCTGCATCTCACGCCCCTACTGCTGGTGTGCCTGCTCACAGTCCTGATGCATCATTGCTTGGTGGTGGTGGTGGACCAGCGCCCAGGATGCCTGGGGCGGAAGAGGATTACCACCAGGTGGGTGGGTCAGGGAACCAGTGGATTTCGCGAAGTGTGACGTATCTGAAGCAGATCCCTCGCAATAAGCTCAGCGAGCTGATCGAACAAATCGATGGCACCTTTGACGCCACTTTGACATCGCAATTGACATCCTATGGTTTGCTATGCCTAATCTGGATCTATACTCGCATCGTTCCGACGGTGAAGATATCGGACCTCAGAGCCGCAGCAGCAGCCAGTGTCAGTGCGAACCCGGTTTACTAAGCAATAGCCCAGTTTTGATATGTTTTATTGGCGGCCTGGTGTGCACAATACTTAGGAGTGCCGAAGTATTGCGACCTGAACATGAAGCTGAAGACCATGCATGCCAGGATCGTTCGGGGCGTAGGCCGGGAAGCCTTTGACCAGTCTGTGTCTGGGCTCCCTTTGGTCTTGGATGATCGATCAGTGGAATCAGTGGCTATTCCCCTGGGATGGCAGACCTCGTGGGCTAAGCCGCCTCCCAAGGCCAAGGCGAAAGCTAAGGCAGGCCCCAATGGAGACATTGCCCAGATGATGGCCAAAGCCGGTCCCATGCCTGGCGCTGTTTCGCGGCCAGTGGCGTCGCCTGCAATGAGTGTCAGATCTCCAGCTGTTGTCAATGTCCCATTCCCGCCAAACCCGAAGAGTGTCCCGGCTGCGAAGAGTGCCCCGCCGCCACCTGTGGCAGCAGCGAAGAGTTCTCCTCCATTGCATGTGGCAGCGAAGAGTTCTCCCCCGCCGCCTGTCCCTGTGTTTTCGAGCGCGGATTCTTGGCTTGAAACATTCAATCAGTCTGAAACAGCTTTGAACATCTGACTTTGAGCTGGACTGTGGAAAACAGCTGACTTGACTTTGGAAAACAGCTGACTGACTTACCTAGTTTGAGAGTGACTTTGCAAAACAGCTGACTTACTTTGTTGTTGGTTGCTGAGGCTGATCTCACTTGAGAACAGCTGGCTGTGGACAAAGACGCTAACTGATTAGATTTGACTTGACTTAGTTATGATTGTTGGGATCTTCTTCTGAGGTGATCCCCCTTGCAAGTCCAGCTGATGCAGAGGATCGTGCGTCAACTACTCCGCATGAGGCAGCTGACTTGTCACTTGTTGGTCAGGACCAGGAGGCAGCTGTCGAGCCAACTGTTCGTCAGGAGGAAGATGAAGCTCTGTGTTGCATATGCCAGGACGTCATCTCCAGTGCGCCTGTTGAGACTCTTTGGTGCGGCCATGTGTTCCATGTGTACTGTGTGGTTGAATGGAGGCAGCTTTGCAGGAAAACAGTCATGGATTGTCCTTATCGTTGCTCCCCAGTGCAGCCACCTCAGCCCATTCAGATTCTTGTTGCGTGTTCTCAAATTGCTTTCTTATTTTCCTATTTCTTCTATTGGTAGTTTGAAACTTAGTTGCTTCCTTATTGTGAATACTTTGCCATCCAAGGACTACTTCTTCGTCTTCGTCTGGTGTGGTCAGTGGAGATGCCTCTGGGGCGGGCAATGGGTCTGTTGGTCCTCAGCCTGCTGAGATGGCAATGGATGCAGCATCGGAGATTGTCCAGAACGAGGTGGACAGCGCCTTTTGATGAGTTTGGGATCGAGCACTGAGATGGGCCTATAGTAGTGAGGTATGTGTCGACCTGTCAGTTGTTTCCACTTGAGGTCTGAGGTTGTAGGTTGTCACCAACTAGCTGATGGCAGTGTTTTGACATCAATTAGTTTCCAAAACACTTCATTGGTATGGTGTTGTCAGTTGTTTCCAGGTGACACGTGTAATGCCATGCAGCCACCATCTCTAATTTTGACCAATGAAACAGGGCCCAGCTTGCAGGAAACCCACCTTACTAGTCATGAATGGTTTGGAATCCAATGTATTGTGAATGTTTGTTTTGCTATTTGATGCACTGCTTTCACATAAACAGTTGATTGCTTTGCCCTTGGCTGACGATTAGTGGTTGGTCGCGGGACTGGCAGAGGGGTTGCTAGTTCTGTGACTGGAGTCACCACTGTCGTCTTTGCCTTAGATGTTGGCATGGACAGTGGGTCTTTCTGCTTAGAGTGTCAGAGCCCTTCTTTTGCGATCAGCAAAGTCAGCTGAGTTGTTGCCGCAGGGGAAAAAAGGGTGACTGACTGACGTTAGTGTTTGATGTTAGTTGGTAATCTTGCATTTTGTGAGCGAGGGCCTGACTCTTTGAGCTTGCTTGCAGTGCTGACCCTTTTAAGCATATTGTTAGAAGTAAAGACAAACACAAAGTCTAGTTAATAGCTGTTTGGACAACAGTGATGAATCTTAGACAAAACTGGAACCAATACGACAGGTCAGTCAATTTTCGGTCAGCTGTTCATCGAACTCCTGGCGGTGTCTTTATGGCACAACTGCCAGCTGATGTCTCTTGTTACTATGTGGAGGAGCTGACCACACTTGTACCCACGACGGTGGTGTTCCTGCACTTGGATGAGATCTGGTTCAACACTGACAGGGTATTTGATTCTTTCAGTGAGGCTCTGGAAGCAAAAACAACATTGAGAGACTTCTCAAAGTCACTCCAGCGTGTAGTAGAAGCAGCAGTTGGTGCTGGCCTTTTCGAGGGCAACTGTCTGTATGTCAGACCACATTTGGCGGACACCAGGCCGATACACGTCTGACAGATGACGTTTGTAATCAAATGATTTTGTGAAGGTTTGATTGCAACTCCTCCCACTAATTAGCCTGTTTTCACCCTTGAGGCATGCATACCTGAATGCCTCGGCCTGTACTGCATTGCCACTCATCCACTTTTTGTTCACCATTGCTGAAACCTCTCGCAGTGAGTCGAAATCAGAGTTTGCTGCTGGATGGCTTCGCAAGTTGGTCGTTCAAAGCCTTGAGTTTTTGAATCGGGCAGGAGGTGGGCATGTCTACTTGAATGACAATGACACAATGCCTTTGTCGTCAGCTGGATGCTGCAATCTGTCACACGCATCACATCATTCTCAGGTGATTGGCGCTTTGCAAAAAACATGGTCAGACATGGAAGGTTTGACAGGATCCTTTGACAATGCATCTTTGATTGATGCAGTGCGCTTTGCTGCACTCTGTCGCAGGGTCAGAAGAGCCAAGGGCCAGAAAGCTTTTCCGCCTATGTCTGATAGATGTGTCAAGCAACTTCAGATTGGATTGGCAAAGATTCTTGCGGCTGCTTTGAACAGTCATGTTCGTAGCATCATTGAGAACACACCAGACATCGAGGAGCGCAATATCCCATCCAGAAAGAAGAGGAGATCACTACCAAGCCAAAATGTTCTTGCGGCAGGTGAGCGACCTGAAGCCAGAAGCAATGTGAAAGTAGACATTGATGCTATTTGGGAATTGATGGAGGAGGCCAGAACCACTGGACTCTCACTGCCAGTTCTTATGAAAACGAAGAAGAGTGAGAAGCAAGGGGGATGCAGCGAATTCACTGTCAACTATTGGATGTCCAAGGCCCATACCATGTACTGTGCCCGAGCTTGCCTATCTTTTGATGGGGTGAAGATCCTGAATTTGGTGACAGATTCGTCCACATTCAGTTCTCGCGAAGCTGCTGTGTCAATTGTTTACTCCTGTGAGCGTGACCTGGGCGCTTATTGCGCTAACCAGGTGGTTCGGACAAATGTGATCGCGCCAGGAGAGATTGAGGTAGCAAGTGAGGGCCTTGAACGCCTCATAGCAACAAGGAAAGCGGACAGGGTAGCGTCTTTCCGGCTGCTTCAAGCGATCAGCCACCAGATCTCCATTCTGACGAATCACAAGCTGAGCATCAATAGCTTTCAGCTGAGTGATGGTGGTGGAGGAGATGATGAGGATGATGTGGCTCATCCTTTGGTCACATGTTTGACCCCACTGACCCCGCAACACCTTCGCATTGTCAACAAGTTTGCGGACGGCTCATTCAGGTCTGTCTCTGTGCTGAACAAAAGGACTGACTCGTTAAGAAGTCGTATTTATGTGTACAGTAATCACTGTTGACTGTCAGCTGTTGTCATCAAATGATGTGTCATGTTTTTGTTGTCCAACGGGAGGAACTGACTCAATCAGGACACAGGCATCGAAGGATGCGACTTTGACCATCAATGCGGTCGACGAGGCAAAGATCTTGGTGCTGCTCATGGACCAAGGACCCATTGGCATGGGTATGAGTAGTTTCATCCACTTCTGTGGGGTCAACCTTATTCACATATCGTTCGATCCCTTCCATCGCGTGATCAGAGACATGAAGCTTGATGTTGCTGGTGTTGGCCCAAAGGCCTTGCGGCAGAAGCTGCACCAGTGTCAGTTGTCTTCCAGTTATCTGTGGACCTTGAACTATCGCCCCTATGGCTCTGGAGGCTTTGCCCAGGCCAAGACAGAGCTTCTTGAGCACTTCCTTGCCTCGGAGTTTGAGGACTGATTGGGTTTAGGGGTTGATGGGACATCCAGAGTTTTGCTGTTGAAGTTCACATGCTTTCCTGGTGTGTTGGGGTTTCTGTGTTTTTTTGGAGTGTGCCAGGACGGGCCATTGTTCACTGAGTACGCTGACCTGATCAGCTTGGATTATGGGATGCCCATAAACAGCCCGTCTGATGTTACTCAGTTGTTCCAGAGACTGTGTGAGCTGCATTCATGTTCAAACAAGGGCAGCCCCGTGAAGTCGGGGCGCTGGTTCAGCTGGCATGGGGCGTGTGCTGAGCACGTCTCGGAGTTTTTTTCCACCCGGCTTCTCCTCCTCCACAGATATCCAGATGGTCAGCCTGACGCAAGCTCCAAAAAGTTCAGCCAGCTGAGATCAGACATGGGAGGCCTCCAACTAGCCCTGCACTGCACAAGCTGGTCAACATGGATGGGTGTCCAAGTTCTGCGCATCGTATCTCAGCCCTGCTGGAACTACTACAGCCAGACTGTGGAGTCAGTCAAAAGCCCCAGACAGGGACTTCTCCGCACAGCTGACATGACAACAGATTTGAAGTGGATGAAATGCAACGAGTTGACTGGCTTAGTTGATGTGTTCTGGCAAGACTCGGAGTTTGACAAAGTGCTTCAGTACCACACCTTGTCCAGACGTCATTTGGATGAGGACAAACACCGTTCTTCTCTTGAGACTTTCGTCCATCAAGTCTGGTACTATGGCATCAGTGTGCTGTCCAAGCGTTCAGCTGCCTACTCCAAGCTTGCGTCTCCGCCTGAATGCTATGCAGCATTGCTTGTGCAGGAAGGCGAGCTGGCTGAGGACACAGAGATGTCCTTGAGAGAAGATTTCAGGTTGCTTTGCTTGGCTGAGCAATCTAGACCTGCCCAGGAGCTGGTAAAAGATTTGCAGTGTACTGTCTCGGCACCAGTACGTCTGATGTTTTCTTGTTACGAGGCTGGACTGTGCTCAGAGGGGAAGCGCTTGTTGAACGGAATGCTGCATTGTGTCCCAGATTCGAAGTTCATTGAAGACCTACATGGAAAGGTGAAGTCGGATGCACTGCACAACCCCAACCGCAAGCAGACCCCCACGCAGGTCCAAAATGTGCTCCAGAACTCTGGGCTTTTTGAAGCGAGAGGAATTCCTCATCTGTGTGCACTGGACAAGCAGGCATTCAAGCTGCGCTGGAAGCGCACGAAGACCGCCAAAAGAATGACAGCTTTTTTCGCTCGGCACGAAAGAGTTGACAAAAGTTGGAGTCGAGTCATGTCCCCAAAGACATGGTACTCACTGAGCGAAGAATCGTTGGCAAGGTCAGCAGCTGCATGGTCTTGGTTACGGCTTTTTGTCTCAAAGAACCTGAAGCAGTGTGGCATTCAGCTGAATGACATTTGTCAAAACCTTACTTACTTACTATGTTTCTATTTAGTTCTGCGTGTGTGGTAAGTTTCTTCTAACTTTTCATTTGCAACTGTTACCTCGGTGTCAGGATGCTAGGGCATGCATCCTCCTCAGACCTGGCATGATCTTCAAGCCACGGCAGACTTTGGATGGAGCAGAAGTGGATGACAAGATCTTCATTGTGGTGTCCAACCTCAAATGGGCCCTGCTGGTTTGGCCCATGACGCTATTCGATGATGGGTCTTTGAAGCTTACGCGCAGAGGGAGCCTTGAATGGTATTTCACCACTCGCATTGACCAGCATGAGTCGGCCATTCCTTCTCCCATCCTGACTGAAACTGGCATCTCTGTTTCGGCTGACACATGGGAGCACTCTGCCAAAGCGATGCTCAGGAACCATTCCTTGGAAATGACTTTTGCTGATTTGGTCTTTGTTGCAGGAAGCTTGCTTGGAATCAATGATCCACACAAGCTCTCGAGGCGAGATCTTGTCGAGGCTTTGGCGTTGCTACTTGGTGATGCTGACTTCGCAAAGCAGGTTCTTTCCAATGAAGAGACTAAGAAGAAGAAAAAACTCGATGATCCAACGGCAGATGATTCTTGCTCAGAAGATTCACTAGCTGAACTTCTCTTAGACAACATGGATGCTGCCGACGCCGATGATTTCAAAGAGCTGAAAAAGCGGGTGAACAACAAACGCAACCTGAACAAGAAAAGGAAGTGGGCTCAGTGGAAGCAAGAAGACATGGAGGCCACTGAAAAGAAGAAAGCCCTGAAAGCTATGAGAGCCAAGGCAAAATCAAAGTTCAATGTTCATGGTCGCGCCAAAGGACGTGGTGGTAGAGGCCGAGGGAGAGGGCGAGGCAAAGGGAGAAGCAGCCGCATGCCTGCGGCTGATGCTCAGCATGATGAACCGGAGGAGCCAACAGCAGGAGAGCCCATGAGACAGCCTGAGGATGCTGAGCTCGAGCCAACAGGAGAAACCATGAGACAGCTCAAAGCTCAAAGCATGGAGGCAACAGCAGATCGCACCACTCTCGATGAATTTGTCGATGCAGTGTTCGTCAAGCCGGAGGCAGAGGTGGGGTCGGGCGCCAGCTCCTCGCGCGCTGGAGTGGGACCAGATGTGGCCGATGGTGTTGGATCTGAGGAAGCTCCACACGGGCCAGCAGTGTCGTCAGATGTGTCAGTTGTTTCCAACGCTCCTCACAGTCAATCTTCGCACCAAGCACCAGCAGAGGACTCAGTTCGCATGTCGCAAGGCGATGCTGCGTCTGAAGTTTTGCCTGACAGTGTGGTTCCTCCAAGGGTTTTGCACGAACCGCATGGGCCGAATCTTTACCACAGCCCGGAAACGTTGAAAGACTTGGCACCGCCTGGGTGTAGCATTTTCCTCAACAGCAACTTGCATTGCATGTTGCTTCAAAGGTTAGTTGAAGGTTAGTTGCAACTTTTTGCGAGCCTGAGCCTACCTTGTTTTTTGCTTTTGCCTCCTTCAATCAAAAGCCCTTGGTGGTGTGGCTGCTCAGGCAATGACCACAGATGGACTGCCAAGTGGCCTCCCGGGCTGACTGATTGCAGGTCGTTCAGCAGAACATTTGACTACAAGCAGGCTTCAAGCTGGAGGACAATGTTGGAGATTGTGCATCAAACAGCCTGGAGCAAGTACAGGTCTTACAACCAGAAGAAAGGTTTCTTGACTTGGACTTGTGTTTCTTGTTCCGGTCGCTGTTTGTTCGGTGCTTAGTCAGTCTATTGACTGAAGGAGTCCATGTTTTTGCAAAGTGTTGCTTGCTCAGGGTACGAGCTCCCGCCTGACCGTGTGCAAACGCCAGGAGTGATTCCTGAAAGCCTGTTTGTAAAGCTGGCTAAGGATGTGGATAAGCTTCCAGCCAAAGTAAAGTTTCCAAGAAAAGGCTGATCAGGCTGGCTGACATGGCTGATGCCTGTGCAATTTTCGAGCAAAAGAAAAATTGTGCGTTCACTCAATGCCCCCCCTCAGCTGTTGCCATGAGTCCCTTGTTTTTAATATGTTTTAACCTCAATTCGAATTTCAGCTTGGCTTTGTGTCTTTGGGTGTCACACGTGGCCTCAGCCAGTCAGATGTTGTCAGTGGTCGCATGTCTTACACATGGTAAGGTGTAGAAAACAGCCGGCTCACAACGTTTTGACATCACCCACGGAAACACCAAGTTTGGCGACCAATAGTATAGGCCAGCCCAGCGCCATGAAAGGCAAACGATGCCAGCCCAAGTGGCTTGCAAGTCCTGCCTGTCCTCAGCCGGCAGCAGCATGGTTTCCCATGGTTGCGATGGCCATGATGATGGCGCAGTCAGCTTCAAAGTTGAAGTTGGCCAAGACAGCCAAGAAGAAAAAGCTACCCAGACCTGAGCCTGAGCGAAGTTCAGTGGCACCTCACAATGTTGCAGTTTCTGAGCGAAGTTCAACAGTGGCCCCTCACAATGTGGTCTTGGTGGCGCCTGGTTCTGGGGTTGGCGTCAATGAGACTGAGAGCCAGCTTCGCGCTAGCGAAGACCCAGTCTTAACACAGATGTTTGGAAAAGCTTACCAATGTCAACTCCACGACTTCCTTCCCTGGTCGTCCTTGCCGAGGTTTGACATAATTGTTTTCACTCAGCTGTTACCAGAGTTTCCAGCACCTTCATGTTGAATTTTGGTAGGGCCTTCATGGGGTTGGGTGGCGTTGTGTCTTGTACAACATGTTGCTAGTTTGTCTGCGCGTCTGCTCCCTTGTGCAGGTGCTTTCTTCCAGCAGAAGCGGACTTGGTGACGCACTATGAGACTTTGATCAACGACTTTTTGGCAGCTGATGCAAGCGTCAACAACGGTCAGGCAGCATGTCTCTGGCCACAAATTTTGGCTATGTGCTACCCGGCGCTTGCTTGCAAACCTCTGGTCCACATGATGCTCGCGCTTGTTTTCAGGGGTCTCAGAAACCAAGCAACTCAATGCAGTGGGCATGCGCTGGACTTTGTTGAAGTCTTCTGTGGAGAAGGTTGGCTGACCTTTGAGATGCTATCGGCTGGCTGGAAAGGCTGCGGCTTCGACTATGTTCACAGCACCTCGCATGACCTTCACACATCCCAAGGTGTCAGACTTATCCTGGACTCAGTCTGCTGTATTCGCAAGTTTGGTTTGTGCTGGCTTGCCACCCCATGTAGCAGCTTCACTGTGATGTGCCGCCATCAGTCGGCACGTTTGCCTGAGAACGGATACCTTGGACCAGAAGATCCGTACCAGTTTGTGAAGGATGGAAACGCCCTAATGGAGTGCTCAGCGCTGGTCTACTTCGTGTGCTACCTGTTGTCAATACATGTGACCTTAGAGCAGCCTACAACTTCCGTCATGAGCCTTTGCGCCTCGCTGAAGGGAGTGCTGTTCTTCACCAATGCCGTGAGGTACAAGGTGTACATGGGAGCTTACAATGGGCCTACAGTGAAACCACTAGAACTGTGGTCGACTTGGCCATGCATAGGTGGTTTGGAAACAGGCCGTCCAGACATGCCTGAGGCTGAAAGCCTGGTGTGTCGCTCTCGGTCTGGGTTCACTGGACGCAAGGATCTTTTGCAGCAGAGCCAAATATATACACAGGAATTTGGCAGAGCTGTTGCTGAGATTTGTACGAGAGAATGGGCTTGAGCCAGGCCTTAATTTAGTTTGGGTCCTCAGTGTGTGCGCTCAGCGAAGAGGGCTGTGCTTTTCACACACTCGCGTGTGGGATGAAAAAGGAAATTGCAGCAAATGCACTTGTCATTTTCAATGAAGAGCCTCGAAAGTACTCGAATTTAAGCCACTTCACTCTCTAGCTTTGATACTCTTCAAGATGAGTCTTGTACTGCTGAGGTGGTGCCTGGACTTACCCAGATCCAGCGGATGCTGTCATCGTTTTTGCTCTGTTGTGGTCAGCTGTTAGACATGACTGACACGACGTTGTGTACGATGTGCCCTCGTCCTGTTAAGACTAGATCCTTCGTGACCCACCGCAAGTTCACCGTAAATCCACCTGTATCTAAATGAGTTAACCACATCCATGTACATTATCATTGAGATATTCTGTTTTAAAATGGTTTGAAATGAAATAACATGAAAAAAACATTGTTTTTCTGTTTTTCTAGTGGTCAAACCCCTACTGATCTAACCCCTACTGATCTGACCCACCATTTAGTGTCAATGAATCAAGGAACAATCGAATTCGAAGAGATACGAATTAAGCTTAAGGCCTTTTTCTTTCTTGTGTCCAAAGGAATTGGGCTTCTTCTTCGGATCTTTTTCTTCAGTCTCCTTTGCGTTCTTTCCCTTCTTGTTCTTCCTGTTCTTCTTCTTCTTATTTGTGTTCTTCTTTCCAGATGGCCTAATTGGCAAATTATGCAGATTCTCTCCCCTCCCAAATTGTTTGTGCACACGTTAACGTCTACATATCGCACATGTTTGCCATGGTGCTTGGTGGGTTCAGGTGTTTCCTCAACCTCATCTTCGGAAGATGAGGAATCGGATGCTTGATGCTCTGCCCCATCTTGCTGTTCATCTTCTGATTCCTCAACCTGACTTTCCTCTTCGTATACCAGGTATTGAACCATCTCCTGGAGACGTACTTAAAACGTTTCAATCATACACACACACTAGTACTAGTACTGGAACCATATCATTTCAGCATATGCATGCATTTCTATATATACAGGGACACTAGGTGATATTAAGAGATGAAGTCCTCACGCTTCGGGAATTCGGGGTGATTTCTCCATTGACCGGAATCACGCTTGGCGTTGATGAGCTCTGCCACCAGTTCAACGTTGTTGTCATACCTTGGAGCTTGGAGTGACACCGTAGATAGCAACCTGAAAACAAGACAAATCTGGTTATATGAGTCTAGATGCTGAATCAACAGTTGAGCCTTTGTTTTCCAAACCTTCTTTAGGCTTCTTCGGTGTCTAGCTGTGTGGATTATGTTCGACCATGTCCGAGACCGCTTCCACTGCCCCTTGGACTGAAAGAAATCTTCGTATAGGTCTGACATTTTGCCTTTGTCTTTTCCTTAGTGTGCACATGCGCCGCAACATGATACAAATATACATGTACATGTGCTAAGCTGGAAACGTGCTCGTGCTCGCGTTGCCATCTGTCTGATCTTCCACGGTGTCTTTTTGCCTTATAAGAGTCCCCCCAAATGCATAACATACAAAAAGTATATGTACGCACACAGAATTGAGGAGGCGGCTCTGCAGACTCCGCACGAACCGCATATAGTGTTTGCGCCGGGTGGCTTGTTGTTCGTCGGTGAGTTCACGGTCGATTTCATGGTCTTCAAAGTCTGCATCGAGACCCACTGAAGTGGGAATCTCAGATGTGGACACCCGGTTCAGGACTGCTGCAGCGTGATCCCTTCCCAATGAAGGTGCTGCTTTGGGCTTTGCTTTTGCTGCTGCTGTTCCTGCTGCTTTGGGCGCCGTCTTTGGATTGGGCTCCTTTGGTTCTGCTGCCTTCTTGGATTTTTCAGTCTTGCCAGTGCTAGCTGAAGGTGTTTCTGCTGCTTTGGGTCCTGGAGCAGCTTTGGCTTTGGCTGCTGCTTTGGGTTCAGTGTCAGTTGGGGCCGTCTTTGCAGGGACTGATGCTTTTGCTTTGGCTTTGGTCTTTGCAGCGGGCTTGGTAGGAGGTTCTGTAGCTGCTGGTTTGACTTTGGCTTTGGACTGGGGCTTTGCCTTCCCTACATCTGAATCACCAGACTTGCTGCGTAGCCGACGAGGTGGTGGAGGTGGTGTGGCTTTGGCTTTACTGCTGGCACTAGTGCTAGGGCTGCTTGCAGAAGCTGTGGCGCTGGCATCAACCTTTGGGGTTTTTGCTGCCCTCTGCGAAGGTTCGGGTTCTTTCTCTTGGATACGCTTATTAAGCTTCTGATCGGCATCGGTCGGGGTGCCTGACGTTGTCTTCTTGGGGGCTGGTTCTGGCACGGATTGCTCTTCTTGTTTCTTGCGCTTTGTAGGTCTTTCCTCCGGTGTGGCCGGGATAGTCTCCACTGATGTTCCTGCAGGTTTGCGAATTGGGTTGAAGTCACTACAAGCGCTAACGTTTAACAATGGCCTGATTTCAAAGAGGCGCCACCCTTAAGCTTCGAAGACCTCAGATCTAGTCGACACTATCAGCTTAAATTAGCATGCACAAGCGCGCGTATACGTGACACATATATCTCAGCTTCACACTTTGCCTTCTTTACCATCTTGTCATCAAAAGGGTCGTATTGATCCCCTTCTTCCCCCGGGCCCGGCGCTGGTGTCATATCTAGGAGCTCCCGGTGGCACTCTCCAGCACTCTGAGGCTGGAAAGGGTCTTACAAGTCGACCTTGAGATCAAAAAGGTAACAGTTCATACCGGTTGAGAATTGTTCAAAAAAATTGGCATGTCAAATCACGGTCATTGGCTGTCATTTAACGGTCATTGGCTGCCAAATCACGGACATTGGCTGCCAAATAACGATCATTGTGTTTTTCACTTTCCCAGCAGGATATCGATCAGCGCACACTCAAACGAATTGAATCGTGCTTGCTGCAAATTTGGGTGCAATACCCACACCAAGATCTTGTGTGGGAAATGATAATTAGGCTGTGCCCGCCCTTCATGTGAACCACGAACTCATGAACAAGTATTGCTAGTGTCGACTACTTGGACTAGAACAGGACCTCGACCGATATAACTAGCGGGCACGAGGCTTGGTCAGCTTGAACTGTGGTGTAAAGGAACCATTTTGATATTGTTCCCACAAAAACACCTCGGGCTGCCGCAGGTTCGCATCATTCCATCCATTCGGGGCTTCCTGCGCACGCGAATGCGAGGCAGGAATCCTGATCTGAAAGGGATGTCTCTAGTCTAGAAGCTGGGTTTATGTTGGCTCCTGCTGCGGTAAGCTATGAGGATCCACTGTCAAAGGTTCCAATACCTGCCAAACAGCTAGTTGGTATAGTGCACCTGCTTAGGGCACACACTAGGGGACACATATATGACAAGACCCACATGTACGTATGCGAGCCTGCTGCCTTTGCTGTAGGTGGACAACCTTCTTTGCAAAGCGCACAGGATATGCTTTTGTGGCTTTGAGGTCTCTGCCTCCAGTCCTGAAGTGTGTTCCCAACGTGGCATGGACCACACAAAATCTCAACTAGCTAGCATATATAGTACGTACCTATACACGTTAATGTCATGAGTCCAGCCCTCCTAGCCAAAATGGATCCAAGTAATATGCACACGTTCCTTAATTAAATCAAGCTTCACATTCAGTTTGGGTGCCTTTCCACGGGCACCTTTCTTGAGATGCTTCTTCGTAACCTGGATCCCTTTCCTCTCTTGATTTTCTCTAAGCCGATCCAACCTAGCTCGTGTCATTCGGTTCCGGAAGGTGGCAATGGGTGGCCTGCAGCGGTCGATAGAGGCTGACTGGGATCCGAGGGTGGGGTCTTTGGGGCCGCGGCCAGGAGCCCCAGAGTTGAGTTGGCTTGGCACTTACAGCTCCCAGCAAGCCCATCCACCTTGATTGGGGAGGCCGGGTTCCAGCACATGCTGGTTGAGGGATTGCAGTCCACACCCAAAAGCTAAGTGGAATTACTAGATCCAGACTTTGTATATTATTCCTCAATTGAGTTGAGGTATGTCTAGATCCCCTGTCAACACTAGTGGGTTGCCTGCCATCCAAATATCGACTCCAAAATTCAATCCCTTAACTCTAGGGCCGCTGACATTCGGATGAAGACCGTGTTGAGCTGGGACAAGTTCAGCAGGTAGCTGTAGTAAGGCGTTTGAGGCAGCAGGCTGCTGGAGGGCTGCTCTATCGCCCAAAAGACGTTGCGCGAGATAGCAACTAGCACCAACAAACAAAATCGGCTCAGGACTAGGTTGCTGAGCTTTGTCACTTCTGAGTCTGGGTCTCCCATGATTCCGTGGGGATACACATTGCGTTTGCTTGTTCCCCTGCTGATGAACACAAGGAGGGAACATGGTACCCCCCCCAAAGGAGGGAAGCTGGAGATAGGCGCAGCACTGCCTTGAGCGCGTACAAGAAGCCGCTCCTGAGTCGCCAGGGCAGTCTTCATGATGGAACAACATTAAAATAGCTGTGAGGGCAGAGCACTGTGGTGATGTCGTTCATGTGTCCACGGTGGGAATCATAATCGTACCAATCCCTGCAGTCCAGGATCCGGAGTTGGTCAATTAGAATATTTTAAAGGCCACGTACTGAAAAAGATTCCAAGGGCCAAACGTTCTGAGCCCAATGCAGCCTTAATGTACAGACTTGCTTGAGATCCATATATATCATTTGACGGTATTGTTGCCAGGTGCCAGTGCCTACACAAAGCACTAGCCTGAAATGTGTGGATGCTCAGCCCGGAACGGCCTTCGTAGGCAATCCGTGTTGTCCCGGAAAACATCTCAAATAGTTCCAGGTTCTTAGCGCAACCGCAGGCCGGTTGGTTCATGCATATATTGAAGTCGGGTTAATTCGAGTTATAAGGAGATCTCAGTTCGCTGCACGTCGGGACGTTTGTGCATCATGGTCGCAGATCTGGGTGACATAGTCACAAAGGTGCAACCTCACAATCCCAGCATGTTGTGACCATACACACGTGCGTGTGAATTTTACCTTGAGTTCAGGTCCTACTAAGCATCGGGCAGGATCGTGGGTGCTGCTAAAAGTCCCAGTATCGTGGCAGCACGGGAAGACAGGGTCAGGGGATGTGGTGCCATGTGACCGAATCGTTGAACAATCGCTGGCCCCCTTACAAATTTAAACCTCAAGCTGCGCGGAACCCTGAGTCAAAGTTCATCAAAACAGCTCGAATGTGTCAATATGCCTGGCTAATGTGGCTAAAGCACACGTGCAATTGTGGGCGTTCGAACAAAATTGGTCATGGACCTGGCGCACGTTTTCACGGTTAGCGTTCCACCATAAGGCTCCTGGACAGCCTGCATCGACTGCCCCCCCCAAACCCATGAGAGTGCTTCCAGGACACCGCCGCCGCTGCGTTCACTCAAATTTGGAAACCAAGGTTTAACTAGCTCCGAATTCACATGTGGAACTGACGACCGAAGGTGTCCTTCACTCGATCCCCAAAAGCAGGAGCCGTAGCATGTTGTTTAGCTCCAGATCCTGATGCACCACTGGTACTAGTGTTTCTTGGGGTAATCTGTACATGTGTATGTCCTTAAACGTTCAGTATTAGCACCTGTCACCTGTGCTAAGTGCATCTCTCAGCAAAACTTAAAAGCTAGGCCTCACGAGAAAGCAACCAGAAGTCAGCCCTGCACCCTGCACCCAAGATCACCAGGAGTTTGGTTAGGTTTGGACATAGTCAGTGAGGGTGAAACAAAAATGATCCTGAATATGTGTACGTATTTATTTGCCAACAATTTGTATTCTTTATTGTTGGGATATCTGGGTGTCAGGGCACTAGGGTGATTCCTGCGAGGGAAGATCAGTGGGAGCAATCAGCTCCTCAGAGCACCAGCCTGCCACTCTGCGAGCAAGACACCACCTTACAAGTTCTGGCAGGTGCTTTTGGAACCTGATGATTTGCTGTTGCTTTTTTACTTTGAGACTGCTTATAAGCAAATTAGAGCTGAGACACCCTTGTTCACATCCGAACTGCTTGATGTTAATTGAACAACCTTCTTTCCGATTGATTGAGAGCTTCTCCTGACGCACCAACGCTTCCAATCCTGCCGGGACCTTGTTCACGTAGTAGGTGAAGGTCTTGGTCGACGTTTTCGGCCTAAGCAGTCATCCAAAAGAACAAAGGGGCCGGTGGAATGCAAGTTACCCTCAATCCAAGTAAAGGGCTGGTATGCACAGATCACTCCAATGGATTTGCGCCCCATGGCCAGGCATTCAGCAGGTGGCTGGATAGTGAAAGACCTCCCAAATTTTCATGTATTGCAAAGACTAATCTTGTGAACACAGGCAAGAGCCAGCCTGGACTTACTTGACACATCCTCCGGCACTCTGAGGTCTTGAAGTTCCAGACTTCGAAGGTGCTCAGCAACCTGGCCAGTCATCGAGGGCAGAATTTCAACCGGGCAGTTCATGTTGACTCAATTCAAATTGAATTTCCAATAAGAAAATAATCATGCATTATAAAATACCCTGCCTCAGCAGTATCCATCGAGTCTATCTCACTGGCAAAAAGTTTGCGCTTGCGCCCACAATCACCAGATTCAGCAGGCTTAACTGGCTCGGCTTTGCGACGCTTTTTGCTCCTGCCTTCGTGGTCACTCCCCTTGGCCGCTTCCACTGGCAGATCCACAGATCTGGCTTTCCTGGACTTGGTCCTAACGTTAGGCGTAGAAGGATCCTGCAGCTCTTCGGAGACTTCCGCTACAGGTGCATCGGGTGTTGGAGGTTTTTGAGTACGAGTACTAGTGGTGCCAGTGGCTTTGCCACGGCCACGCCCACGGCCACGTCCCTTTCCACGCCCCTTCCCCTTCGATGCCTTAGCCTGAGCAGGCACCTTGATCTGCTCACTCTCCTGGGGTTCTGTTATGAGCTTCCTGACCTTTTCTTGGGCCTGGAGATCAATTTTATGGCTAGCACTTTCAAGTTAAAGGTCGACTGATTTACACTCGCGCACACTCTCTCACTCGATCAATTGAACATGAAGTCGGAAGTACTTGTACTAGTGAAAAAACAGTTTGAATGTTGCATGGTGAGGCTGATGCTACCTGGCCTTGAGTAAGGCCTCTTTTGTGTCCTTGGGTTCTACCTGCATCGAGTCTAGAACTGCCTGCACAATCTTCTCACACTGTGCAGGCACTCGGGCTGGCTGTTGTACTAGGGCTGACCGGTCCTGGAAGCATGTTGGAATTGCCCACTTTGAACTATTAGCGAATTCAAATTTGGAATTGAACAATTGACCTGTTCCTAGCAAACGTCTACTGTCCTTAAACGTTCCCTTCACCAGTTTTCTTTTCTTTCCTCCAACTAAGACCTCAGCTTCTGGATCACTTTCATATAGCTCAATACCCTCCACTTGTGTCTCCACGTTGTTCGGGTCAAAGCGGTGCTCCTGTCAAAGAAGTGTCGCTGGCATACTAGGTGCTACTAGTACTGACTAGTACTACATGTCACATCAATTAACCCCCAACCCCTAGGCCCCAGTCCTTCTTGTTCTTGGCAGTCACCAAGCTGTTCTTTCTGAGCAGAGCCCTTGCAGTGGCCTTGCACGGCCGCCAGGAGATTCTCCGATTCAGTGCATGGTTTTTTGCTCGAAGGAACTGCTTTTTCTCCTTTTCAAACACTGCTTTTGGTTTGCCACATCTCTGAAAATGTCGCTTCACTTTGAACTTTTCCCACCCCAACCACACCTCTCCATCCACTTTCTCCTTAGCTTCATTCTCCTTGCCAGCCTCTTCCTCACTGTCTTTTTCCTCAGCCTCCTCGGCCTCTTCAGGTTCATCCTCCGTTCCACCTTCACCTTCCTCTTGATGCTGAGGACTTGCAACTCCAGCGCTGGCTGCCTCTTTCTCCTCACTGCCCTCTTCTGCGTCTTTGTGATCATCGGATTCCTCATCCTCCTCCTGAGCAGCCTCCTCTGCATCCTCTCCCCTTTCTTCCTCCTCCACTTCAACTCCTTGAGGCTCCTCCTCATCGCCCTCTGCTGCTTCGCCTTTTTCTTCGTCTTCCTCCTCATTGCCATGGTCTCCTTTGCCACCCTCCTCATTGCCATCTTCTTCTGCTGCGCCATCCCCTTCCTCCACTTTGCCCTCTTCTGTTTCGCCCTCCTCTTCGCCCTCCTCTTTGCCCTCCTCTTCACCCTCCTCTTCGCCCTCCTCTTCACCCTCCTCTTCGCCCTCCTCTTCGCCCTCCTCTTCGCCCTCCTCTTCTCCTGCTCCAATGCCCTCTTCTTCTGCCTGCTCACCTTCTGCTTCTCCGTCTTCCTTGCCCTCACCTGTGCGGTCAGGAACCTCAATCTCAGGATCAATCTCCAAGGGCTCTTCTTCTTCTTCGGACTCGCCACCCTCTTCATCCTGCTCCTCTGCATCTCCTTCTACCTCCTCATCATGTTTTGCATCCGCTTCCTCTTCTTCTAGATCTTCTTCTTCTTCTTCAGCTTCTTTTTCTTGGCCTTTCTTCTTCAAATCCTCTTCTTCTTTGCTTTTGGTCTTCGGGTCTTCTTTTTCCTCATGCATGCGCATATAGTTTTCTAGATATCGATCTTTCGCGACATATCACAACCTTGTTCAAGAAAATTAAACTATATCTTGGCATTAAAAAGCTTGGGCTCACACTGGGCCAGAGGCTGTGCTGCTAAAGCTAGATCGGCTGGACACACCTTAAGGGTTGTGTGAACAGAGAGCACTAGTGATCTAGATATATCTAGATATTCAAAACCCCTCAAAATTAATTTGACTGCCATTGCACATGGGGAACCACTGAGTTGGGGACCTCTGTCTCCGGAAACATATCTAATGACACGCTTGATTTCCACCATTTCCAGGTAGAAAGGTCCACGCCTAGGAGCAAGTTGCACACTTGAAGATCCATTTTTGTTTTGAGTTCTTACGCATTAATGTTGAAAAATCCAACACTGCAGGATTGCACCTGGTGTCTACAGATCGCCGCTCCACAGTCTTGATCTCAGAGATCAATGCACGAAACTCCATCGCAATCTCCGCTGCTTCAGCCTGCGCACCGAGACGTCGAAGCATTTCCCTGCACCATACCCCAGGCCCACCTGTTTGTCATTTTTGAGCTTTGCATTCAGGAAGTTGTGGTGCTCATTGACCTCCAAGATAACAGCCTCGCTTTGTTGGAGCTCGGGGGTTCCTTTAAAATCACATGTACAGCTGCACACATGTATGTACATGCTACATGTCCACTGTCTAGCTTAAATGGCTCTAGCTCACAAGACACGTGTTCTAACGAGCCGAGCCTGCAACTCTGTTTGTGTAGGAGTGCTTCGGCCAAAGCGCTCAAACCACAATTTCAACCGGGGGTAATTGGCGTGCACCTGCGCACTTCATGCAGCTGGCTTGTTGCAAGTCTCAGGTGGAGAGACAGTGCACTGGTGCTATGTTGTCCGGCCTGATCCTCAATTTTTCATCCAAGCATTCGACCCGGAGAGAGAACGTTGGAGGCTCCTACGTAGGACGCATATGCATATCAATATGCACCACCCTATAAGCTTAATCTTCCAGAGGAGAAATTATGATCATGAGTAGGATTTCGCACTTGCAGTCAAAATTTGTGATCAGGCTTGGAAAAAAATGTTCTTCAACTCACTCCAAAATGGCCTCTTTCGATGCTTTCTTGGCCCATTTTTGCCTTTTCTTCAGCTCCATGATGGCCGTTCTGTCCAGGATCCGGGCTTCATCCATCCATTCCTGGCGATGCGTGAGTTGGTCATGCCCTCAAAGCATGCAGGAAGTTTCATGAGGGTGGCCTCATGATACATATAAATGGACATAAATGATTCAACATGGCAGGTGTGCAAAGATAGACTTGAGATTTGCATACTTGCAGTGCCGGCTGGCAAAAGCAAACTTCATTGGTGCTTCAACCATGGCCAAAAGAGTCTACAACGGCCGCACGCGTGGCTAGCTCTTGACCCTATCGGACAAAATAGGCAACACCAAGAACTCTCGAAGTGCACGTTTGCAAGTTCACTAGAAAAAACGTGCTGCAGCCGATTCCAAGGCTGGTACTATGCTTTGCAGCCTCACCTGGGGCGAAGGGCAAAAAGGAATACCTGTGCCTGCTTCAGGGACGTAGGAAGCTTCAAAAGCTGAGCAGTGGACGTGATCGTCTCCAGCGGGCCCGATACATTTGGCCATGCGACTGATGTGCATATTGATTTCAAGAATAGTTGAAACAATTTGTTTGCTTTGATCCAACTCTAGGTTGATATGGGGATTCCTTGACCCACAGTCGAAATGCATGCCTTTGAAAACTACTTGTGCAAATAATGAGCTTCGGGAACCAAGCCCATCATAGCCCATCGATCGATAATATGTCAATCGTCGCTAAGTTGACACCATTGCACCTATCGACTGCGCAGAACACAGTCATAGGAGTGTCTGGGTGTTAAAATTGATCTTTTCCGAGATTCAAAGCTAAAAGTACACCAGCCGGTTCAGCAAGAGCTGTCCGGCCTTTTACTCGGTCCGCTTGAAGACCCCTAGGGATCCCAGTCCCTTCTCAGAAGCTACTTAGACCCTCCAAACCTACATAAC
Organism: Durusdinium trenchii; assembly: GCA_963970005.1. Classification (NCBI taxonomy): domain Eukaryota; class Dinophyceae; order Suessiales; family Symbiodiniaceae; genus Durusdinium; species Durusdinium trenchii. Next base: position 1,176,126 of record CAXAMN010005780.1, read on the forward strand.
AGTGTCTCCAATCACCTTCTGAGAAGGTACTTGGATCATCTTGGATTCCTATATATGGGACTTTAAACATTCTGTTCATGTATATGTTTTTTTTGCATCCTTGTTCTTTGTCCTTGACACAGGTTCGAAAACAGAGAGCCAGCCTGGCTACTATCCTCTAAATCACCCATATCTAGGCACCTGAGTTCGATCACATCCAGTGACACTCCTCGAGATCGCTGGGGTCTTGAAGTTCGGCCCCTTAAACGACCCTCAAAAACAAAGGCTGTGAGGGCCCCCCCCCCCCCCCCGAGGGTTCGACTCAGGTGTCGGGTCCAAAGCTAGGTTTTAGAAGATCGCCACCGGGTGAAGCGATTCCATACCCCAGACACTCCATGCGACTGGCATGGACTGGCATGGTTCTTTACCTACATACATTCACGTCCCCAGTCCCATGGCAGACACATGGTCAAGTTCCTCTTCCAGCTCTGACCCAAGCACGGACTTCTGATCTCATAGAAAAAAGGAGTTGCAGAAAGCTAGTCAAGTTCTGAGGTGCGTCACAAAGCTCTGACCCACGTGGACCACCAAACAACATCTTTTGATTTGTGATCTTCCACCAAAGATGCTTTTACATGCAGGGAAACTGCTAACTTAGCAGTTCTTGTGTGTAAAGGGCCCAACACCTGAGAAAGCAAAATGAGTAAAACATAGTAAAACATGACTTCGAGGTATTGCAAGAGACACGTTTTTTAAATGCCCAATCATGGAGTGTTTGGGCACTGGTCCAGGTAGCTCCTTACTTGGTTTGAACGGAGGTTAGTGACTTCGTACTTCCGTGCCACGACTGGTCGACCTGAACTGGGGCCGAAAGCTAGCAGGACATTGAAGAAACAGATGGTGCTGGACCCTTGGGGATTGTTTAGGTCTTAGCTTTTTGAACCACACCACTTCCAACGACCCAGGTCGAAGTTTTTTTGGGGTAATGGAGGACTTTTTCAACCTGGACACACCCACTGACCATCGTTTCGAGATATGGTTTCTGTTGACGGAGCGATGCCAAGGAAGGATGTAAAGATCTACTACTTCAATCTTCGAAAGGAAGCAAAAGAAGGAAAGTTTTTGCAAGAAGACCAGGCCAAAGACTCCAAGGACAGCTGCCACAAGCTGCTGAACAAGTCGGTTCTCTTCAAGTCACGGGCAAAACGAAAGCTATGAATGTTTTAGTGGGGATTACACATAGGCCGTAGCTCAGACGTCAACCGCGAGCAAGAGCAGCAAGTGGTCACTTGAAGATGGCGTCAGATGGCGTAAGTACCAAGATCGTGAATCCAAAATACGTTTGTAGAGTATCACTATTTTTGAGAAATGCCTTCAACCGTAATCACCCACTCTTATTGGTAAGGGGATATATACACCCAAATTATACGTCCAAACGAGCTCGTTCTTCTTCGATGTCCTTTCCTAATATATATGTTGACAAGCTCAAAAGCTTGCAAACACCGTTTGTTGTGGAGTTTCGAGTGCAGTACCCGATCCATGCATGTGCATACATTGACCCCAGGTCAAGCATCCCAATGTAAATAGGCCATACCCAGGACCCGACGCCTCGATCAGAGGTGATCATGGTTCGGGGTGTCCAAAACACAACCGTTTTTTTAAAACTATCCTTGACATGGTCCGAGGATACCTAGTACACCAGGGAAACAATCGAGGCGGCCGACAGAGCGGCCCTTCCCGCCGTTGTCCCCACTCTCTCTCTCTCTCACTCACTCTCACTCACTCTCTCTCTCACTCACTCTCACTCACTCTCTCTCTCACTCAGTCTCACTCACTCTCTCTCACTCTCACTCACTCTCACTCTCTCACTCACTCACACACTCACACTCACTCACACTCACTCACACCCACTCACAGTCTCACTCACACTGGCACTCACAGTCTCACTCTCACTCACACTATCACTCACACTCCCACAACGCACCCTATCACTCACTCACCCACTCACCCACTCACCCACGCACGCACTCACTCACTTACCCACGTACGCACTCACTCACTCACTCACTCGCTCACTCACTCACTCACTCACTCACTCTCTCTCTCTCTCTCTTTTTTTTTCTCTCTCTCTCTCTCTCACGCACACTCTCACTCACTCTCACTCTCACTCTCACTCTCACTCTCACCCTCACTCACTCGCACTCACTCTCACTCACTCTCACTCACACTCCCACTCACACTCTCACTCACTCTCTCACTCACTCTTACTCACTCTCACTCACTTTCACTCACTCTCACTCACTCACTCACACTCTCACTCACTCTCACTCTCACTCTCATTCTCACTCTCACCGTCAGTCTCTCACTCACTCTCACTCTCACTCACACTCTCACTCACTCTCACTCACTCACACCCACTCACACTCTCACTCACACTGGCACTCACACTCTCACTCACACTGGCGCTCACACTGACTCACACTCGCTCACACTCACTCTCACTCACTCTCACTCTCACTCACGCTCACTCTCACTCACTATCACTCACTGTCACTAAGGGTTCACGGCGGGGTCTACGGTTGCAAGACCATATAGACACTATCAACGACTTGCGCCGGTTCTACCACGTGCCACGCTTGCCTGTGTTCGACATTGGACACAGGAGAAAGAGGTCGTCGTGATGACAGCATCTTCAAACAAGATTCATGGGAAGGCAGGGCGAGTCGCGAGTCGCGAGCGCCGTTCCGACAGGCTCTACAAACGACCAGTGAGTGAAGAACGACGCAACCCGACCTTTTTTTGTCCACGTCGTGAGATGTTGGAAGAACGTGGTGATATCCTCCCATTGGTATACTTCGTATATGCATCCCCCAGCATTTGCCTTGGCCCTTTGGATTCACAAGGGCTACGAACGGCCCGGAGATGGAACGATTCAAACCGAGACGCGCTGCGGTAGCAGCGCTTCTCGTTTGCTGAGCTCGCGAGCCGGGAGCGGCTCCGATGTTGGGTGTTTTTCATCCGGAAAGAACTTGAAGCGACCAATTCTCTGGGAGTTCCACTGGTGGGTTGCAAGCTAGTCAAGGATATGTTGTGTCAGCTGCCTTCCTCCTCCGCCTCCTCGTCCTCCTTAACCATGACCTGCATTCACCTTATTTCACAAGAAAACAACCAAGCGTGGTTCATAGTATATAGTCCAGGTACCCCCTTAAGACTGTCTCTTTCATGGTCTTTCACCGCGGCCGGTCCTGGAAAGGACATCTGAGCTGCTCGGCATGGTCCTGGACCTATATACATTAGATTACATGTTTGTAAAGATAGACACTCCATGGGACTGGCATATTTACCCATTCACCCCTTTTCAACCACCTCAATGTAAATATTCCAGTCCCATGGAGTGTCTGGGGTCTGGATGACCCAATAACTCCGAAACGAAAAGGTGGGTCACTCCTGAAACGCTCGGATCCAGAGATCGCAGAGATCGAGTGGCAGCTTTGATGGCCTGGTGTTTTCCTCTCATGGAATACGTTCCTGTCGGAGCAACGAAGTTTGCAAGTCAAATACATGGTTTGTCAGCTTGCTGGTTGCAAGTCCAATTCTGATGTGGTGTTACCGGGTGAGACAGTGGCGGATGCTTTGCTTCACCGCCCTCTCCACCTGACCGGTTTCGCCGAGTCCGGTGACCGGTTTCGCCGAGGCACCGGAGGAGGTCACCCGGAGTCCCGAGCCGGGCTCGTGGCGCCCGGCTCCGCCCCGTGCCGCGCGGCACGGGGGCGCCGCGCTAACCGGTATGCCGTGGAGTGAGGAGAAAAGCCTCTTCTGGCTCTAAGATCCGAGAAGCTGTTGTGAGGAGCAGTCTTCTCGGGCATTTCTCCGAGAGATGTTCTGAAAACCAGCACCAGCGCCAAATATATGCTGAGCTAGGATGATGTTGATGTTCCTGAACTAGGCGAATTGTCTGGGGTTGAGATATGCATTTCTTTTCCCAGTGCCTTAATTTCTCCTTCTGGATCCACATACCTTCTCAGAAGGTATGACTGGGCCCTCGCACCTACATCATCAATCACCTTCTCAGGTTCGGTCTGTGATCCAAGAACAGATCATCCAGTTTGCAAGGTCGTTCACCTACCGGGTCATTCGTTCAGTCACGAGTCGGGTGCTGGCAGATCTTCCCAACCCGGGCGTGGTTCCGTGGAGACGCGCGTCTCGCGGCCACGATCCGGCGATCAGACCGGGCGGCCGTGGGTGCCGAACGAGCGGAGGTGGGTTCAAATGGGTTCAAACGGTTTTTTTCCTATCAAAAGCCAGTGAAAGACTTCGCAGACATGGTCAAAAACTATACAACTAAGCGCTATACACAACCTCTATACTTGAGGTCATCTTACTCGACCTCTTTTCGTTCTGAGCCAATGTGCACAGTCTCCAGCCTGTGGAGATGGAGATTGAGTAGAGAATATGTAGCTTCCCTCCAACAAACATGACAAGCATGGAAGTGTACCAAGGGGTGGTGTGGCTCGTCCCACCCAGTGAGTGGAGGTGACAGGGGCACCAGGAGGACCTCCATGGAGTCCGCACCCCGTCGAACGTGACTGCTGGAGCGAAGCGGACAATCCTTCGTTGGTAGAGGAAAAGGGTCTTTCCAGGGCCATGCCACGTAACCGTGATTGTTTCAGGGAGTGTGTGTGTTTTCTGTGATGTTTCTTTAGTGAGACCCTCCGCTAACACTGGCGAAAGGAAGAGTAGACTAAACATGACAGACGTACTATATAAATCACAGTAAATGGGTTTCTTCCCACATCCCTTTGAGGCAACTCCAAAAGATTTGGTGTTTTTTGTTTTTCCCATAAAGTCGATCGAGAATGGAGCTCATTTTCATGGGATGCTCTCTTGTTTGGGACCTCTCCGAAGGGCTCAAGATGCCACCTGCTTGTAAGCAGATACGAAGCATGGAACTTTCCACATGTCGAACTCCTGCCCTTTTTTTCATCGCAGGTCGATGGTTGATTTCGCATCGCCAACTTAAGGCAAAACAGCAAAACACACACAAAAAAAGCAACATTATTTTCCCGATCTATCTCTCTCTTTGTGTTTCAATACTACGTTATTTCAAAGACAAAATATATATTGTTTATTGTATATATACTGTAATTACTGTGTGTGTGTGTTCGCACTTCTAGAGGAGGTTGAAAAATCATTCTGCTAACGAGACTGTGCTCACCATCCAAAGGATTCTATATCAACCGCATCCGTAAACAAAGAGGCAAAAAAGTGAAGGACAAAACCAATTCTTATGAGAGATGATGAAAGATTCAATTTGCGCGCAGCTTGTACATTCTGACCAAACCTCCAGCTCCCCACCGGCGCCGAAACTTTTTAAGACCCGCAGAGGCCGGGCGAGTCTCTGTGGAGAAAATCAGGCATGTCCAAGTCGCTCACCGAGGAAAGAAGACCAAGGAGGTCAATGCGGACCAAGAAGGTCAATGTACATCAAGCATCATCGAGCCATGCTCGAAGCAGTTTTAAAAGAATGGATTTTAGTCCGCAAGGGAGTGACTGTGTGTGCTGGATGAACTAGAGGAAACCCAAATGGTGTGTTTGAGTTTTTTCGTGGTCGAAACTATTTTCCTGTTACTCGTAGGTCGCCGGTCGTTGATTGGTCTCGCATTGTTCTTGAGAGATATTTGACACACCAAAGTGCTGGACGTTCACATGTGAAGTTCCATGTTTCAGGATGGTCAAATCACTAGAACCAGACAGGGGAGCGCAGGTTCTTCCGGGAGAGAACCAGTTTTGCAACCGACCACATGCCAGCAAAGATTGTTCAAGAGTCCGAGCTAGGAGGTAAGAAACAAATCCACCGTGAGCAGAGGGATTGGTGCAGCTGCCCTTTGATAGACCTGGACAACCTGACCGTCTGAATGGAAGGAAACCACATCCCTTCATGTCCCACTGTTGACCCTGAAAACCTTATATATATATAAACCCTGACAAGCTTAAACCTGTATGTATGTATATAGTTATAATCTATAATATGTCTTATATATCGATCTACAATGGTCTATCTACCTACATACATGCATGCATACATACATACATACATACATACATACAGACAGAACATACATACATACATACATACATACATACATACATACATACATACA
>CAXAMN010005780.1:1182275-1229081 GCA_963970005.1 Durusdinium trenchii
ACATACATACATACATACATACATACATACATACATACCTGGGTATCAAAACAACTAGAAACCATGTTTGTTCCAATATGGCAACTGAGATCCTTTACCATTGGATTTGCTCTTGTTTTTTTGTGAAACATCCATTTCTTTCTGGTTAGTTTGGATTTTCCATGGGTATGTGTTGAGAAAACGAAAGCACACACCAGATGTGTGTGTTTTGTTAACTCTCAAACGTCACCCAAGAGAAGAACGGCTCCGGGGAACATCTCAGGGAACGAGTCACCGTCGGTGTTTTCTTCTTTTTTAGGTATTTATACCATAATTCCACCGGTTTCTTGTTGTAATGGAATATATCCACAAATTATAGCTCATGCATCTGTATGGAACAATGACACTCGCATGCACTCACTCGCATGGTCTTCGCATCTCAGTGGTCTTCGCAGCGTCGGTGGTCTCAATGTTTCTCTGGATCGGGCGATCGAAGGCTCTGAAAAAACGCTCAGCGAACGTGGTAGGTCTGGGGGGATCGGGTCACCAGCGGTTTTCGTCACCAGCGGACCCACCCAGGTCAGCCTCAAAAACCAGTCTCTCTCTGGGTCTCACCTCGCGACGTAGACGGCCGTCGTACGGGGCTGCCGCTTTAACCCGCTGGGACCGTGAAATCACTCCACACTCCATGGGATTGGCATATAGACCGATCAGGCCAGGGGCGGTTGAAAAGGGGTCAATCTATGGAGCCATATGCCAGTCCCATGGAGTGTCTGGGACTGGGACCGTTTTCTGGACCGGTGTCTGGACATCGTGACGCAGCAGAAATCTTAAGCCTGGATATATATATATCCCTAGACCAGTCGTACCTGCGTTTCGAAGGTGAGACGACCGGGGCCCGGGTGCCAGCCAGTCGGGTCCAGTCATACCGTACCTGAGGAGGTGCGACTGGAGGTCGGGATATATACAGGTTCAGAGTTGGGGTGCTATCCATGGAGGACGTATGGAGGTGCCAACCTGTCACCACGACTGGATGGAACGAGCCACACCAGCCAACTCACTCCATGTGACTGGATGGAACAGGACTTTTTTGCAACATGATCCGGTTCAGAAGACGAACAGCCATATGGTTGGAAGAACCTTTGCAGAACCACGCCATCCGTGCGAAGTGACATATGTCGAAGTGACATGGACTGAAAAGAACAATGCCCCAAACAACGTCCACCCCCGTTTTTGTTCCATTGGACCCAGAGCGCACGAGACGGCACGCAGACCGATGCCCACCGGCGACCGGCGAGCAACTCGGCGACCGATTCCGGTCGATTTCCGGTCGATTCCGAGGGCTTCCGACGGGTGACCCCTGGACTCAAGAGGCCACGTGCCTATTACTGTGGGGCCCCGGCACGAGGCACGAGGCCCGGACCTCGTCGTCGCTGTTGGATCCACCGAACCAGGTCGGTACGGTGAGGGCTTGGAGACTTGACTATACGGTGGGCGCCTTGGGTCGGGCCCAGTCATACCTCAGGTTCGGTGGATCGATCCATAGGGCGCCACATATGTTGACACATGTACTCGCTGGTCAAGGTCTCTTGTCTCCCGGTTTTGAACCCATCGCCACTGTGGGTTCGGTCCAAAGGTTGTGAAGGTCGGTCCCCGATGTTCGTCTTCGACCAGGTTGTCGTGAACTCTGGCCGGATGGCCGGTGGTCGTGAAGAACTCACGGTCCCTGATGTGCCCTAAGGATCCAAGTACCCTCTGAGAAGGTGGGACTGGGGTGGGTGCCAGGAGGGTCCAGTCGTACCTTTTGAGGAGGTACGACTGGATCCCTAGGGGTGTATTTTTTAGTTCGTGATCGGGGACTGAAGGTTTTGGGCCATCCAAACATTCCTCACTGCCTGGGTCACTGCGGACCTTGGGACATCTACGGTTGCTTCTTCAGCTGGGTCTCTGGATCTGGAAGCATGGGGAAACCTCATGTACCGGTTTCCTCATTCTTCCAGTTTCAGACCAACATCCATACATGAACGGACGAGGTTTAGCTTTTCCAACATATGTTCGTCCCGGAGGAATCTTTGGACGCTGCTCGCCCAGGGTCGACCCCCGAACTTGGGACGAATCCAGCTACATGCTGGGAACCAGTCCAAACACCTGGGTGGTGAGGGTCAAAATAGTGAACGAAGGCGCAAACAGGTCCCGGGTCCTTCTGGGTGGCACTGATGATTTAGTCGCCGGACTGGCATTGGGCAGGTTCTTGGAGTGAATGGCTAGAGCCTGGGGATCCAGTCGTCCCTTCTCAGAAGGTACGTAGACCCTCCAAGCCTACATCATGTCTCCAATCACCTTCTGGGAAGGTGCTTGGATCTTTACGGAGACATGTTGGACCGTTCAGATCCCGGTTTTGATGTTTCGTGAAGTTCTGAAGAACACATAGGGAATCCTGCGATTGTTTGTGACACGGACTCCATGTGGCCAGATGGCAAGACAAGGGCTCGATGTTCCGCAGAGACAGATGGCGTGAACCAACAGGACTATAGTGTTGCACTTTTGCTCGAGAGTCGTGAGCGCGAAACGTGTTTGAAGCATGAATCGATCTTCGCTGCCCATGAATTCCGCGAAAGCAGCACTCCACTACCATGGTGAGTGCATCCCGTGCCGCTACTTGCGGCGGCCGGGTGGATGTCAACGAGGAGATGAATGCAAGTTTTGCCACTTGTGTACAGAGACTCTGGGATGGCAAGGGACAATTCGACGACCTGCCATCACACATCTTGGACTCGGAGGGTCACGTCAGGGCTGTTCATCGGGGTGTCTTCTTTTGCTTCTTTTCCACGTATACTGGACGAACCAAAGGACCACGATCTGTGCAGACAAAGGAAAAGGACAGTTCGTCGGTTTTCCGTATCGTTCGTCGCTTCGGGGTTTGGTGGGTTCCGGAGGGCGCGAACCGCAGGACCTCGGCGATCGCGACCTAAAGCATCGAGTGGCCAGTAGCCGACGACCTCCGGTTTGGTTTGGAGGGAGAGCCAGTGTGTGTTTGGGGGGGGTCTGGCTGACCACCCCACCGGTCACCGGTCATCAGATAGGACGTAAAGGGGAGCCCAAGCGGGAAGATGGAAGGTGGAAGACGAAAGGATCAACGTTTCGGTCACCATTTTGGTCATGTTTGCGACCTGTGCACTGGGGCGACCACTTGGACGACCTCAAGGCCAGGAGTCTGTGGGACACAACCTGCCTGCAGTGGGACAGTCCTGGAAATGAAGATCATCGAAGATCCTAATGGTGGCAGTGTCTACCTGGACCTGAAGAAGAGGTGGCCAATGGAGATCAGTCCAGAGATCCACAAAGTGTGTGGCACCAAGGTCCAAGAAGAATCCCAAAGACATGACCAATGGGACCAGCATGTTAGTTAAGCACATGTGGGTGGTTGAGAAAAGTCAATGTAATTAAGTGTCAATGTACTATAAACATAAAATATTCAAGTCCGGAGTGTACATATCTTATAGTTATAACATATATATATATTATATAACTATAATCATATATCACATATATATATATGTATACCATATCTGTCAGTAAGCAGTCAAAAACGCGCAGACACCAATGGTCTTGGACCTCGCTGGTCGCCGGGTCTGGGTGTCCTGGTCCGGGATCTTCAGCACCCGCCGACCAGGACACCCGGTCGATGGCCGGCGGGTCGGAATGGTAGATCTGTTGGTTCAAAGAGCCGGATCTTCTCGCACCGAACCCAACAGGTCTCCGTTGCATGGAGGTTTGGTGTTAGGCCCTGTCTCAGGTTTCAAGGAAGGTGACCTGGCAGTGAGGTGCTAGTTGGCTTTTGGACGCCCAAAAAGAAGGAGGTCACATGTGCCGCCCAGCCGCGGGTACTGTGGATCAGGATCGTTAGGCCGGGTCTTTGGAGACGGGATTCGATAGGCCTGGCTGCCAGGCCTCCAGTGACCAAGTCGACCAGGTGTACCGAATTGCTCAATTTCACCGAGCTTCCAGATGATGTCAATACCCTAGCTAGGGTTCCAACTACCTAGCTCCGTTTCGAAGGTGGGCCGGGGGTGGGTGCCAGGGGGGGGTCTAACCACCGAAACTGAGGAGATGGGTGGAGCCCTAGGGACAAGTCTCAGAGATGATCAGAGGACTCTACGCTAGAAAAAAAGCAGCGTGCAGTTTGCACCCCTGGCTACCATGTGTTTCACCGGTTTTCGCAGTCGTTTGTGTTGCTTCTGCCGGAAACGGCCCAAGGAAGGAAGTGAAAATCTACTACTTCAATCTTCGAAAGGAAGTGACGCTTGCAGCGCTTTTCATCCGACGGACAAGCCGGGCATTTTGGAGATGTGGTTTGCGTCAAGACTCAGGTTTTTTCTCGGGTGACTCGTGGTCAGCTTCGGGAATTTGTTTGAATGAGGTTGACAGAGGTTTGCTTGGTTCATTTTGCTTCATGATTGAAAATGACATGTGGGGAATAGATCCAAATTACTAGTTTTCCCAAGCCTTCGAACCTAGGTCTAATCTAGTATCCACAAAGCTGAGAGATGTTGTTCCGATAATGCTGTTGTATGCGTCTTAGTTCTTTTTGAACCTGTTCCATAGCATAGAACAATGTGTCTATCACATGAACAAACAGTTTTAAGAGGTTTCTTGATGGTCTTACTCCAAGGAAGGAGGGAAAAGAATCAAAACAGAAGAAGGACTGCTGCAACCGCCCACGGCTGTGAAGCTTTTTGTTTGTCTTCCAGGCTGGCACAGAACTACCGTAGGTAAGTACCATCGTCTTGAAGAAGCTCTCGTGCAGGTTAGATACGGTTTTGTTGCACCAGATCGAGCAGAGGTTGTGACGGGTTCTAGGTGGTAGATGATTGAGCCAAAATGGGTTTCCCTTGATGTTTTTGTGCAACCTTCATACACACTTGAGCGGAGTATACTTGTCAGGTATAGATGATGATATCTCGTTCGTTCAATAGCCCCCCACCGATCTGGATGTTTCATGAAGCACCCAAGGCCCTAAGGCCCTATAGGGATCTACCCTCACGGGGATGGTGGATGGCACCACCGTTGTTCGGTGAGCACGTCCAGTCTTCTCCACCCCCCTGTTTGACCCTACGTACGTCCAGTCTGATCCAGTACAACCAGGTCTTTTGCCTTCTTAAGTATTGCTTTTTTGTTCTTCCCAACTCCAGCAACATGATTTTTGTTTTTTGTCCCTGACTTGGGCTATCTTCAATTCACCGATGCGGATCCACCAACAAGCTTTCGTCCGACTGGACAAAGAAACCGAAGACTTGGCCCGTATCACGGGGTCTCCAATCACATGTGGATCCATAGGGGGGCAACATTGCCCTACACCTCCAGTCGTACCTCCTCAGGTACGGTATGACTGGACCCTCCTGGCACCCGGGCCCCCAGTCTCACTGAACCGACACGATACGACTGGGTCGGCCAAACGGCTTGTAGATACCATTGGACCCATCACGGCTTAGTAGGATCAGGATGGACCCATCATGGTATGTGAATGTCTCACAAAACCCATAGACTCCATGGGACTGCCATAGGACTGCCGATCAGTGGACCCCCCTGGCACCACCACCCCTGGCCTGATCGGCATGGCAGTCCCATGGAGTCTATGGGAAATAGGCACCATTTCACTTTACGCCGTAAGTAGATAGGTCGGATCGGTCGTTTTTGAGAATCGCGTGTGGCTTTTTGCAGGAGAAGATGGCAGTCATGACCCCATCCCCCAACAAGATCCATTGGCAGGCCAGCGGCCGCATTTTGGGCCGCGTCAGGCTTTCTAGGAGGTGAAAGGAGCAAGACATGGTGAGGATGGAGCAAGCAGAGCTGCAGAAACTGAAGCATTTTGGGATGTTTTTCTTGGTGGCTTCATCCACTGTGCCGTCACTGTGCAGCACTGAATCTGCTGCTGCAGCTGGACTTGAGACCGACTTTGAGGTGTGAAACACCAACTCCAAACGGGTAGCGCTACCGCTGAAATAGCTTGGCGACAGTGACCTGACAAAGGACATGATCATATAATGACATATACTATATAGTATGCACCATTCTTATACTTTCTTATGTACCCTATGAATCCACATACCGAACCTGAGAAGGTGCTTGGAGACTATTTATGTAGGCGCCAGGAGGGCCTAGTCACACTTTCTGAGAAGGTGGCAGTGGATCCATATGGGATATAACTAGTGATATTTATGACCTCTCACGTGGTCCACCAACACTTATGACTGGATACCCTTCATGATGGACATTTGCTACACTCCCGCCTGGAAATCAGATGGACCATGTTCCTCTATGGCACTGTGCGGTGCCATCCAATTCCAGGGAGAGTATTTTTCCCGGGATCCGTGTGGACTCGTACCGTAGGGACCCGGGTCGAACGAGTTCCGACGTCTCTTGACACAGAGACCCCGATCGCCGTTCGACCCGTTTGGAAGGTAGACTGGAATGTCTTGGGGGAATGAAGTACCAACTGTGACGTCCGAAAAAACACCTTCATTTTGTATTCATGAATGTTGGTTCCAGGCAGAGTCTCCGGATTCGCACGAGGTTTCCACACGGACTGAACGTCCGAACAAAAATCCGTCCTCCGAAGGCTTCCGGACGGACGAGCTGGAGCGGAATCGCCACACAACGGCACACCCAAAAAAAACGCACCGGCGCACCGGCCATTTTGAACATGGAGTAAACACATGTTGTTTTTTTCCGGGGGTCCTGTGGGTTCATGGATTCATGGAATATATGTGTCAGACTATTTTACTAGAATAATACACTATGTTTAAAACTGTAGTTGGCTAAGCAACCTTTTGAAACTTGGGCCACAGCTGTTCTGTGCTAGACCGCTTTTTCACCGGGCGCAGGAAAGCCCAAGCCCAGAGTGGATGGAGACTACAGAGACCGACGTGCCCGATGAGAAGCTTGGCTTTGCTTAGATCAACATAGCAGGGTGATTTTGATGTTGACATGGTGGAATCTTGTGGCACCGTTTTTTTAATGGGGAATATGTGTTATTGTGTGGGCACCCAGCAGCAAATCCAAGGAAGATGATCTTCTGGCTTTAGAGCCAGATGGTGAAGGAACTAAGCGATCCGGATGGTGAAGGTTCGACGCTGCGGTCGGCTTCGACCCTGTTTTCGACCCCAGATCGGGCGATCTGAACCGGTCACGGGAAGCATCACAAGTCGGCCTCTTCGGCGCTTTGATGAATTTGGGGTCAGATGGTCTACTATAGGGACAAGTATGTGGCACTGTTTGATGGCTCTGACATGGTCTGACTGGAAAAAAGCTCTAGATCTGTATGTTTGGTGTTTGGGGGAATGATACTTCTCGATCAATAGGTAAAGCATTCTGCAATATTCTGCAGGTTTCTGGATGTGTTTCACAAATGATGAACGATCTCGCAGAGGCCCATTGTAACCATGGACAAACACAGCCCATGAGTCTGGAATAGATGCTATACATTGACTACCTGAAAACCACCCCCAATGTAGTTACGTAATTTCATGGAGTGGTTCACCAACTCAGACCATTCATGGGACTGGCCTATCTATCTATCTATCGATCGATCTATCGATCTATCTATCTATCTATCTTTCTTATCTACCTATCTATCTATCTACCTATCTATCGATCGATATATCTATCTATCTTATCTAGTCTAATCTAATCTAACCTTATGTTTATCTTATGTTTTTTTTTTTTTTTTTTTTTTTTATCTCCTTATCTATCTATCTTTCTATCTATCTAAACTTTCTTATCTATCTTATCTATTTTATTTATCTAAGCTATCTAATCTATCTAATCTAACTATCTATCTATATATCTATCTATCTATTCTTATCTTATCTTATCTTATCTTATATATTCTTATCGGATCTTATCGTATCCATCTAATCTATCTATCTAAACTATCTAATCTATCTAATCTATCCTATCCTATCCTATCCTATCCTATCTTACTATCCTATCCTATCCTATCCTATCCTATCGTTCTATCCTATCGTTCTATCCTTCTATTTATCTATCAATCTATCTATCTATCTGTCTATCTATCTATCTATCTGTCTATCTATCTATCCTGTCTATCCTATCTATCCTATCTATCCTATCCTATCCATCCTATCCATCCTATCCTATCTACCCATCCTATCCTATCTATCCTATCCATCGATCTATCCTATCTATCCTATCCATCGATCTATCCTATCTATCCTATCCTATCCCATCCTATCCCATCCTATCCTATCATATCCTTTCCTATCCTATCTATCTTTCTATCTATCCTATCTATCCTATCTATCTACCTACCTATCTATCCTATCTATCCTATCTATCCTATCTACCCTATCTGTCCTATCTATCCTATCTATCCTATCTATCCTATCCTATCTATCCTATCCTATCCTATCTATCCTATCCTATCTATCCTGTCCTCTCTATCCTATCCTATCTTATCCTATCCTATCCTATCCTATCTATCTAGTTGTAGGTCAAAACCCGGGACCGTACTTGACCACTGACCGATGAACTTGCGCACAAGTTCAGCGCCCCCAAACGGCCCTTTGAGGGGTGACTACTGGGGGGTGACCGACCACAGCAGGTGAATCGACCAATTGGCCTTGAGGTTTCATTCCATAGCCACAGCCTGGGGTGGTTGACCTTAAGAGAGGCATAGTCGTTCGAGGAGTCACATGTCGGGGTAGTTCTTCGTCCGCAGTGAATGGATGTGTGGGGCCAGGGCACCCCTAGCCTTCCTCCAAGTTCGTTCGGCCGACCGCGTTGGAACTCCTTGGTTTACACTCCCTGGAATCATCATGGGACGTGGATGGCAGGGCACCAGCCTTGTCCTCTCAGGACAGGTCGTCCGAGCCCGGCCAATGTCGTCCGAGCCCACGATGGCACTGGGAGTGTATCCCTAGGGCTCCAACTGGTGCCAGGGGTGGGTGGTCGACTGGGGGTCGAATACCACCAGTCACCGGGTCGGAGATGGGACGTTCGGAGCCCTAATCCATAGACGAAGGGTGAGACAATTACGACAGATCTTTTTGTTCCAGTCGAATGCTGCGCCGGAAGAGCTCCAGCCGCCGAAGAGCTTGCTGGAGAGCTAGCTCGCTGCTCCCCGTGTACCGAAGCCTGCAGAAATCGGGCGGTTCCTGCAGAGAGACCGACCATTGTTACCGAGCCAGGCTCGACAAGGAATGTGTGGGTTTCAAAATTCAACCCAGACGACCCGAAGCAACTGCTACATGTCATGAGGTCCAAAGACCTACTTCAATCGATGCATTCTAGTTCTATCCTGAATCAAACTGCTGAACCTGTCCTGTCTAACAAACAATTGCGACAGAATGGCCCAGTACGGCCAAAACTATGCCAGCTTGAGGTACAACCGTACAACCCCTCAATTAAAAAAGCAGCATTACTTTGTTTAGATTCGGAGCCTTGGAACATTCAAGAACTTGACAAAAAAGGGGGAACACATATTTGGTAGGCATTCTATCAAGGGTTTGGCAGGCGTGTTCTTGAACATCTTGAACTAACCCCGAGGCCTGACACCCTCCAAGAACTCATCTTTGCTACTCATGCACGCTCATGCGATGGAAAAGACTGTGGACATGGGGTGAATGGGTTTATATAACAAGCCGTCGCCTCCCAATGGGATTCATCAATGTCCGAAATCCAGAATGCAAGTATTCCAGCTATAGCATACACTCCAATAATTTTATCATGGAGGTGGAAAACCACCTGTTTGTGCAGGAAATTGTATTCCAAGCTGATATTTTCCACTCGCACGTACATAATCGTATATATATTAGAGTTTTGTTCAATCGCACGGCCGCACAAAAGAACGCGCTGTTCGTCGTTGGGTATGATATCTTCCTCGGTCGCACATGGATTGGTCATGGAATGTCTGGCAGCACGTGTCTCCATCCAACAAACCTGGCCTTTTAAAAGCAACACGCTTCGTTTCCAACGACCTGTTTGCAGAGGGGGGCCGTCAATAGGAGCCGTCATCTCACCGCAGCGAGGTCCTTCGATAGATCGGTCCTTCGCGGTGCCACTCATCGGCCTTGGATGGTTCTGGGTTTTGGGGGGTCACATGTCTTGATGGCCTTCCAACAGGAGTAAGGAGTGGTTTTTATATATCAAAACGCCCCCCCCCCAAAAAGAGACCGCATTCATGCATGGCATATATGTTATACTTATATTTTTGTGAGCATGAGCGCCATTCGCAAAAAGAGCTGGTCACGATCATTGTCGATTCTCGGGTTTGGCTCGACGTTGAAACAGACAGACCATGTGTCACCTTAGTTCCCTTCGACCTGAGATGAGAGATCCCGACGTGGTGGCGACGCATGCGCGCGAGAAAAGGCCATCCATTGCGGCGTTACCGGGTGGTACTGGGTGGACACAGTTAGACTAGTTCATTTGAGCCACTCTATAGACCGTGTGTGCGCTGCCAACCAGTGCTTTCCTTTTTGTAGGACAGCTATAAGCAGTGGCGTGAAGCAAATTCTTACGAGATTTCAGCAGATGCCACGCGTTTTCAGAGCTGCTCATTTGATTTCACAGGTGACAGAGAAGGTGAGATCTTCCCCCTACCCATGAAACCTCTTGGGGTATTGGTTTTCTGGGAAAAAAACCGGCTGACGCCCGTCATCGGCGGACCACCAACGCAGTGAGCACCTCCCGGAAGCAAGGACGCGTCGAAGGGCTGAAGAGGACTGACTCCGAGATTTGAGGACGTTTTGTTTGCTCCACCCTCAGAGGCGACCCTGGACCCGAACCAACTGCTACATGTTGGAGGTCCAAAACCCTGGCTGTGAGGGTCAAAACCATGAGACTTTGGGCCTGAAACATTGTGGATCCACTGATCCACCGTACCGACCTGAATCGGTATATGACTGGGCCCGAGCCATGTGGCACCTACATAACAGTGTCTCCGTTCGCCCTCACCGTACCAGCCTGCTTCGGTATGTGGATCCATAGGGGGACCATGAATGGTCGGACGTAGCGGTATACACCCCACCCAGGTGCTGAGGAAAGCCTAATAGACGTGGAAGCTGCCATTGTGTAGCGGGTGTTCATTCGATGCTCCGGAAAACTTTGGAACCTTACTACTAGCAAGGACGCTACGTTTAGTAGTAATGGCCTGCACCCTATATTAGCGATGGCCTCTAACCTAATCGCGATGACCTCCAACCTAATAGCGATGGCCCACGTTCCGACTAAGATCAATCTGGACCTCCGAACTGGACCTGGACTTGCATTAAGCTGATTCTTTTTTCCGGATGAATCCTCAAACCTGGTGAAGATTTGTGTCATGTTCTTCCCCGGCTTCCGGGGATTTGACTCCCGGCGTTTGATCCAAGTGATCCAAGTGGAGCCCCCACAGGGGCTTGGAGTCCCAAATGTTCACCCCTTCAGGTCGGGTCCTTAATTCTCTCTCTCACTGCTGCGGGGTCTTCTACTCCCTAGACGTGTGCCCTTAGTTTGATTTTAGACTACAACAACCAGGTCAACCGTTCCTTTTGAGGGTCTTGGAAGGCTAAGGATTAAATATTCTTATCATAACCCTAGGGATCCAGTCGTACCGAACCTCAGGTTTTAGGTGAGGAAGGAGGCACTGTTATGTAGGTGCCATTGTCGGGTCCAGTCGTACCGAACCTGAGGTTCGGTACGAAAAAACATCCCTAGGGATGGCGCAAAATCCCTGTGGAAGCCACGCTAGCGCAGAAGTCGTGTGCAATCGGGGATGGCGCAAGGAGTGGAGCAATTCAGTCGAATGCGCAGGGCATTCGACTGACCAGTGGTGGATCGTCCATGGTTCACCCCTGTTCACCCTTCCAATCTTGATCCATATAGACAATTGACCCCTCAAACCACCGCAATATAGGCAAATATGCCATACATCGAGTGTTTGGGATATATTTCTATGCAGACTACATCAAATTACCGGCAAGATCCGTTAAGCAAGGATGATGACATGTAATGACAAAGCTCCATGCCCTGTGAGGATTCAGGATGTGTGGTTCAGTCCTTTTCTCGCAATCAACAACTCAACAAGAACCACAACCTGCAACGGTTGATGTGCTTGTCAGCACCGGACCGTCCGCACAGACTCAGACCAGCACTCTGTCCCGAAGAAGACCTGCACCGAAAACGAAACCTCCAAATGACCCAGCCAGTGACCCCTAGGCTTTTTGTGTGCCCAGAGCCTGACTGACCTATGTTTTGATGGGAAAAGACCATATTTGGGGATAGTTGATCCTCCAAGCTTCAGGACTCGGGTCACAAAAAGGCTCCAGGTGAACAACACCTCTCGGGTCTCGTTCCGGGTAAACGTGCGCCGCACGTGTGGCCGAGGTCTCACGCGGCGGATTTGACTGAGATGGCTGGAGTTTGGGAGCATCCAAGATGGATGCAGAATCCTCAAGGGATTCTGGCATTTAGTAAATTGAGTATAGACTCTTTAGACTGAGTCTCTCCGAAGCAAGGCCTTGCGCTCAGTGAGGCTGGTGTGTGAATCACCTTTTGTGAATCATCCTTGGAGAAGATTTATAATCATAGGGATCTAGCTTTGGAGGGTATGTGAATCACCTCCATCATCCCAGACACTCCATGTAAGGATATACATACATTGGCATGGTTGACCTGGGATGAATGTGGGGAACTATACCAGTCCCGTGGAGTGTTTGGGTTAGAGAAGATTCACCAATTGACTGCTCCCAATAGGTCAAACCCCCTCCCCACCCACCGGTGTGTGCCCAAAATCCCTTCCCCAAGCCACCGGTGTTTGGGTGACGTGACCGAGAAAACCACCCAAAATGAGTCAATCCACCGCGGTGTTGTTGTTTTTTGGGCCACCGAAGGAGTCCACCGAGCTCGGCGAGGACGGAGAGAGCTCGACCGAAAAAGACACTGCGGACGAGCTGCGAGACGCTGCTGTTCCATGGGAGAACTACAGGCCAAGTCATGAAGACCATTTACTTGGTATATCAGAAATCCAGTGTAGCAGTGCTACTGTATAAGGGTTTTTCAATGGCCGTCCAGGAAGTCGGCAAGTAGTGTTAGCCCCTAAAGGAAGTCACATCCGGGGATGGGACGCGCCACTCATAGCCAGTCAGTGGATGACCTGAAAACCCTTTTTTTTGGGGGGGGAGTGGTTTGCCCACCAAACCAGAACAGGTAGACTCTAAGGTTAGCCCTTTGTTTCCGGACAAGGCTCAGGAGTCAGTCACTGGGTGGTGTGCCTTTTGGTGGCGGAAACAGCGTCAGCTCGAGCTGAGGAACCATGTGAGTAGGAACCATCAACGGCTGAGGAACCATATATGGCTGTGGGTCATGGATGGTCATGGCCACCATCCATGAATGGTGTTCGTTCTTGGGTGGAAAAACATCTGCACTAAACCCCTGGTTTTCATCCCCAAAACTATGGTTTTTTCCAAGAATGAACAGACTAGACTCTACCACCCAACAGGTCAACCTACCCTGGTTACCCCTGGTTTGGGGCAACCGGGTGCCATGACCTGCGGAGGTCGCCAATCAGCCAACCCGACTCCCTCTTAAGGCCCAGGCTTTGTCCCCCGCGCTGATCCCGGAGTTCCTCAGGTCCCGGATTTACTCAGACACTCCATGTAATCATGGAAGAGTTTACTGCTTTGGGGTCCCTTGACCTGGGGTCAATGTAGGCATATCTTGCATGCATGGATATATATTGGGTCTGTCCTGTTACCTGTAACAGTCAGTAAACAATTACTACTATTTTTGACCAAGACCTTAATTTACTAACCATCATCATCCACTGAGCCCAGGTATTAGGATACACGAAAAACTTCAGAGCTGCCTTTGCCATCGTTCGGACGTGAGCAACGGACCTTCTTCGACCCAGTCGCCCGTCGTCAGGGCCGGAGGTGCCTCCATATCTCCGTTTCGTGGGCTCCATCGCCATCAAGCGCGGAAGGCCCAGGAAGCGCGTGGAACGCTGGAACAGCTCGTTGGTCAAAAAAAAAAGAAGAAGTGGAAACTTCAAAGTTGCATCGAATTGATCCCGGAGACGAAATATGTGGTCACCAGCTTCAACGAAGCTCGTGGATTCCAGAGGTGCAAGAAACCGAGGTCCGACTGTATGGAACATGAACCGCTCAGCTGATTTTCCCCCACCTGATTGATTGGTGATGCACAACAAGAAGACAGGGAACAAAGTGGCGTCACTCTTCCACAAGCTTTGACGGTTTGTGCCAACATGTGCCAAAGAGGTTCTCCTCAACAAGCCTGGTCGTCACGCCATACACATGAATAGATGCCTTATGACGGTGTCGTCAGCTTTGCTTCTTGCATACACCGATAGACGCTTCAACCAGCTCCAGCAATGGCAGCAAAATGTCATACCAGCAGCGATGATCGCGCTGTTCTTGCTCATCACCTTTGGCTTGTTAAGTTGACAGTGGCTTTGGGGCATCAATGTCAATGCTGTCGATTCAAGCGGAAGCCAAAGATTCCAAAGTATCCTTCCTTCTCCCACCAGATGGGGAGGACATCCCAAGGATTATTGGATCAACTTTGTTCCTTCTTGCGTGAATTGCGTTGGCTCGTTGATGCGAGACGCAGCCGTGTGTGGCACAATGCCTTGCTGGAAGTCAACCACCAATGCCTTTTTTGCAATTTACAAGTTGATCCGTGGGACTATGTTTGAGAAAACAGATCCCTTTTCCCTGGCAAATTCCATTCGTCTCATCCAAGATACTGTGGGAGGGTCTTGCCCCAGGGTTGCATCACTGGGCGGCCATTCCCTTTCACATAGATCAATGCAGAGTTGGGGTTGCTCGTGGATCTGGCTGGAAATTGCAACATTATTTAGCATTATTTAGCCGCTTTAGCTTTGTATGTGTGTGACTTTTGAGCTGTCTTAGTCTTGCATGTGCTTTTCACGTGGTTGCTTTGTACCTGTGGTCCAGCAACACACTCTATCCACGCTTTGCAGATGGATTGGAGCGTATGAGGTAGCATGGGATGCTGATGTTTTCGCCATTGTACACCTCATGTTCTATTCAAAGTGACCCAACGTGGGTGGGTTTTTTCGTGACGGGTGTGTCACGGCTAATTTCCCGTAACAATGGGCTGACCAAGTTGTGGGCGGACAGAAACAAGAGAAGATGGGCGTCCGACTTGTTTCAATGATTGCCAAAACTGGTTTCAAGAATTCAGCCCTGAGATTGGACAAATTCCTGCAAACAAGAACAAAAATAACAGTGAAAAGCTTGGCGACACCTATGTATAGGGAGACCCTAGACAGGTACCGTAATATTCTGCAGGATTTTAGCTTGATCATGGTGCGAGACTGCTGCTGGGTGGTTGCTTGCCTATAGCTTGCAGGTTCTCAGAAATTTCCATTGATTTCGGCAAGTGGCCTGAAAGCCTTGATCTAGACTTGACCAGGCACCGAAAAACTGAGACCGAGCGTTTATAGAGCGCCTACTCAGACCCTCCAAGGTACCTTACAAAATGGGAGATGGCCTCATAAAGCATACCCAGTTCCTGAGGGACTTTTAGATCAGAAAAGACAAGGAGGGAAACACAAAGAAGGCGAACGCTGTGTAAAGAAATCATGCGCAACATGATGAAGCATGTTGCTTCGTTGAATATATGTGGCAAGGCGTTACTATGTATACCTGAGCAATGGTCGCCCGGATCTTTGCAATCCAGGGCTAGGGCGAAGCCTGCTCCCACCCAAAATGCCTTGCCAAGCCATGCCGCTGACTCTTTGTTTGTTCCCCGTGATATGTTTCCCCTGGCAAGCCAAACCAGCACACCACCTCAGCACACCTTCTGTCTTTGGCAGTGTGGCCCCGGGAAATCGGCGTGAGAAGACGGCCATGGTTCGGTCTCATCAGGGTCGGGATGCCATACTTTCATTCAGCGCATTGAAAATTTGGTTGAACTCCAGCAGCGGATGTTTTGTCGGTCAAATTCACGCATTTTCTGCAAATTCCTGCGAACTCCTGCGAACTCCTACGAACTCCTGCCAACCCCTGCGAACTCCTTGCGAACTCAGGGCGATTGGGCTGGGACGTCCCAATTCGCACGTTATTCCTACAGGTTTTCAACCCTGAGAATTAGTTTCAGCGCGCGTTTTCACCTGAAGCCAGCTCGAGATGTATGCCCAAACTCTCCGTTCAATGGAGATTATGTGAAAAAATCTCGTGCAAATTTGGAGATTTAGCAAAACTCCTGTGAGCTCCGGCGAACTCCGACGAACTCCGGCGAACTCCGGCGAACTCCTGCGAACTCCGGCGAACTCCGGCGAACTCCGACGAACTCCTGCGAACTCCGGCGAGCTCCGACGAACTCCTGCGAACGAACTCCTGCGAACTCCGGCGAACTCCGACGAACTCCGGCGAACTCCGACGAACTCCTGCGAACGAACTCCTGCGAACTCCGACGGACTCCAGTGAACTCCGACGAACTCCTGCGAACGAACTCCGGCGGACTCCGGTGATTTCTGCGACGAAGCCCCCCAGCGAACTCCGACGAATTTCCAACTATTATGCATGTTTTTTGGACTTCCAATTCCTCAGTTTTTGGACATCGTGTCCCTCATGGACCTCACGGCGTCACGGTCCACTGCTTAATTAACCCCAAGGTAGATCAACCACATTCAACCACCAACTGCGACAATCCAGGCACAGTGTGCAACTGCGATGGTAATTGGTGTTTCGGCGAGTTCTTGAAGCCGGAATTAATTGAAAAGCTGGGCGCACACCTTCCTTCTTTATTGTTTGCCCGCAGCCTGTTCAGCCCCTGCTGCGCGAAACAAGCCTTGAGCAACCCAGTTGGTTGCTTGTCAGTTCGCGGTTGCGCTCGATTTTCTCAGTGTAGCTTGCCTGGTGGGACTCGGGGAAGA
Organism: Durusdinium trenchii; assembly: GCA_963970005.1. Classification (NCBI taxonomy): domain Eukaryota; class Dinophyceae; order Suessiales; family Symbiodiniaceae; genus Durusdinium; species Durusdinium trenchii. The sequence goes on from CAXAMN010005780.1 coordinate 1,199,179, forward strand.
GAGAAGAAGTCAGCAGCAAGTCCATTTGGTTAGTGAAGGCTGGGGCATACCCTAGTTTGCAGAGAAACTTACGGGCGCGTGTTGGGTACATAGCCTTCTGGTAGGTCATTCGGCAAGATGACACATGGTGCGTATTTTGCACAGCGTTCGCGTGCTTCGTGTTTCCCTACTCTGGTTTTTGAATCCAAGCGGGCTAATTTCTGATTTTCAGCTTTTCTGCTCCTGGTCAATCCTTAATTCAAGGTTTTTTTGCCATCTTCAGTCTTCGCGCAGAAAATTATGAAAATCCCTGCGAACCCGTAACGCTCACGAAAAAACCCAAACGTGGGTAACTGTTTTACACCATAATCGTACTCATTCACCCCACGGTCAACCCACCACGGTCGCCCCGGATGTCTAACCAGCCCATGCGACCTGATTTCCATCACCGAAGGCTCGGCCCGGCTCGATCCAGCACCGGTCGGTTCCGGTTCCACCCGAGGCCCTTAACGGAGGAGTTAGTGCAACGCTTCTGTGAGGCGAGCGAGGGGGCGAGCGAGCAAGCTCGGGCTTTAGTGGTGTCATCCACCGCGCCGGTGCGGTGTGGTATTTTTGACATAGCTTGTGGGGGGGGGGATGGGGCTCGATATTACACCCTAGGGATCCAGTCGTACCGAACCTCTGGCAACCCTTAGCTTCCGAGAAGCTACCTTTTTTTTCATTGCTCCAAAAAGTTGTCTGCCAGCCTGTTTTTTTGGCTTCCAGGTTTTTTTATGTTAGAAGCCTCTGGAAGCCAAAAAAAAAGGCTTCTAGAAATCCAAAAAAGAGGCTTCTAGAAGCCAAAAAAAGAGGCTTCTAGAAGTCAAAAAATATAGCTTCTGGAAATGTATATCTATAGATATTCTTATATATTTATGTAACATCATGATACATTTATGCGCTGCATCACTCTTTTTGTCTATTTCATTTAGCCATTGCTGGCTTGGCTTGTCCAAGATGAGGGAATGGAGTGGCTGACATCCACCTCAGCAAGACCTTTTCAGAAGCCTTGCCAGGCTGGAATTTACCACCTCTGCGAAAAAATAAAGTTTGCAGTGACCCTGCAAATGTTTCATCCTTATAATTCCAGCTGTCTTTTGGACGGTTACCAAGCTCAACCAAATCCAAAATGTGGGCCAAGAGGTGGAGCTTGGGCTTTGATCTCCACAATCGAACCTCTGAGCCATCACTGGCTTGGACTTCTGCTTCTAAAGCCATGTACTGGCTGATGAATTTTCTTCCAGCCTTCACCAGTTCTTGTTTGTTGGAGGCTTCTAAACTGTTGTACATATGGCTGCAGTACTTGGCCACTTTGTAGACAGCTTTCTCATGCCAGGTGCCTTCATGCAGGCATTGTCTTTTGCACAATGGTTCGAGAAGGGGGCAAAAATCCCTGACTTCATGGGCCTTGCAATCCAAAACTGAGCTTTCTTTGGTTTGACTATATCCTTGACAGTCAACTTCTTGAGCCTTTTGCAGCCTGGAAAATCTCTTTCTTCATACATTTTTTGAATCTCTTGCCAGAGATTGGCACATCTTTCATCTTGAGAAGTGCCTGGAAAAGATGGCAGTAATTCTTTCAGAATTTGCCCTGCTGCCACAGCAAAACTGCCCTCATCACAAACATGCATCCAATCTGGCATGATGGTGCCATTACTGACATTGGGCAATTGAAACAAAGGATTGATTGACTTACCTCGATCCATGAGGAAAGTCAAGTAGGCATCCTTGTCCATGGTTTTCTCCAACCTAGCCATGCTCTGGCTCATTTACCTCCAGTTGTCTGGAGTGGCTTGGCACAGCCAGCAATTCCCTTTCTTCTCATTCCAAGTGCCTGCTCCAAAGTATTTACAATTCCAATCCCAATCAGATCGAATTTGGATGAGGGTTGCCTTCCCAGGCAGAGCTGCGCCTGCCCTAAATTTTCTGTAGGCATCATGCTTCAGCCAGGGTGAGCCATCATGTCTGGCTGTGGGAAAAGTGCCTTTGTTCAGGCAATCGAAGCTCCAAAACAAAATTCCACATATTGCTTGGATTGTTTCTGCTGCTATCATTCTGGTATCGAGGCAGCAGATAGGAATCCTCATAGCTGAGAAAGCTGGGCTGCATGGCAAATTCATGGACCAAACATCTAATGTGGATTGATTCATGTACAGGCACTCTGCCCAAGCTTTGACCTCATGAGGTCTCTCAGGCAACCCCAGCACTGCAGCTTCTGCCAGCTTGTTGAAGTCTGGGTCTTGTGGGTCAGCACCCTGCAACTTGGCTATCTGGTACTTAACCATCGATGACTTTGTCAGTCCTTTTGAGCCTTTCCAGGCTTTGTTTGTGTACACTGCGACTGGCTGCAGATTCATCCAGAAGGAAAGTGTTGTAGTAAAACTCTCTTTTGGCTTGTTGGCTTCCATTGGCACATGCCTTGTCCCAGGCAGTCTTGAGGGCTGTGTCTCCAGCCTTGGCTTTCCTGGCAAGTTGCTGGTGCATGTCCTTCCAAGCATCTTTTGAAGGAGCAGGCGACTCCCCATCCTTCACTGCTCTAGCCTTTGCAGGCTTGGATTCAGTACTTGGGGCTTCCATAGCTGCTGCCTCAGAGGCTACAGAAGGAGTTGCCTCTGGAATGGCAGAGCCACTGGCTTTTGCTTTTGCTTTTGCCATGGCTTTCTTCTTGGGGGTTGGTGGCTCCACCTTCACATCGGGAGCCTTTCTTTTTGCCATCTAGCTACAGACACTGGCCAGTTGTTTAAAGCTTGAGGTCAGAAAAATGGCTGCAGATTTTTTTGGGTGGGGTTGAAAAATGTGACCAGGAACTTTTTGGAACTTTCGGAACTTTTGGAATTTTTGATTTATATAAGAAAGCAATATCTAGGAAGAGAAAGTTCCAAAAGTTCCATAGTCCAAAAGTTCCAAAAGTTCCTTTTTTACATCCCTTTTGAAGTACCACTGAAAGCAGGCAGGCGCACCTTTTTTTTCCAAAAACTCTCAGCTGCAGTGCTGGTAGAATGCCTTTTCAGGCAGGGTGCCATTGCTGGCAAGTTGCCATTGCTGGCATTTAAGGAGCAGCAACTGGTTCTGCTGCCCCTGCACCTCCAGTATCACCATCTTTTCCACCACTAGGATCCTTTTCCTGAGAGCCATTGTCTGGCTTTTCTTCCTTTGGCTGCTTCTTCCCTCTGGCTGTTTTGCTTCTCCTCCTGTTCTTTTTCTTTTTGCCTTGATCAGGCACTCCATCACCATCATCTTCTTCATCCTCCTCCCCCTCCTCATCCCCACCTTGAATGAGGGTGCCATCTGCTGGCATGTGCTCACATCTTGGTTTCCCATCTTTGCCTAACCTTGTCCCCACACTCTTCGACCTCTCCCTGCCATTGCCATCACTGGCGCTGGAAGCCTTGCTCTTTCTTGTGCCCCCCTCGGCAGAGGAAGCCTCTTGGGCCCTCCTCTCTGCATCTTCCCTAGCAACAATGGCTAGCCGGTCTGCTTGTTGCTTTTCCCATTCATCCAACTTTGCTGGATCTTTTTCTTGGGCCATTTCCCTGGCTTTGCGATGCAATTCATACATTTGCCTCTTGAGAGCCTTATTCAGACTGTGGACCCTGGGCTTTAACTCCTCAGGGACTTCTTCACCTTTCCTTTCCAACTCTCTTCTTTGAGCTCTTCTTTTGGCAGAAGCCCTGCCATGAAACATCAGGGGCTCCTTTTGGTAAATTGACATTCACCAAAAAATACGGTTTGGATTCAGAGCCATCCCTGGCTCGGATGTAGCCCTTCTCCTTGAAGTTGCCCTTTTTGACCTAGCCAAAGCTGCAGCTTGCTACCCATGTGTTGTGGGTTGCCATGTGCACATGCTTTGCAGGCTTGGTAACTTTTGCAGTCTTGGGAGCCATTGCTGGCTTTTTTTGGGGGGTCATGCAGCTGGCAGGCCTTTTGTAGCTGCAATTCTTCCCATTTTTGGGTTTCAGCTTTTGAGGGGTCACTATACCAGATGAACCTGGAAGAAACTTCCTGTGTGCTGACCACAAAAGCTTCCTTTTCTTCACTGCCTGAGCTTTCGCTCTCCACCTTGGACTTTGTGCTGCTTGAGGCATTAAAATGTTTGATTTGGTGGCTGGAGCCTTTCCAGGCTGGGAGTCTTGCTTTTGAATTGTTGCCTTGTCATTTTCAGGCTGGGGGTCTTGCTTTTGAATTGCAGCCATTGCTGGCTCAGGGGCCATAAGAGAATCAGATGGCATGTGTGTTTTCCTTTTTAGCCTTCTTTCAGGCTGAGGCTGGGGTTCACTGGCGATGGGTGCCAAGCCCATGGCTTTCATCACTTGGAGGACTGCAGTGCTTGTCTTCTCTCCATTTTTCATATTTTTAGCTTTTTTGGTCAGCCATCTCTTGTATTGCACCAAGTGCTGAACGATCTCACCTCTGTCCAAATTTGACATTTTAGGGCAAGCAATTTGGAAAGAGAGCCTTGCTTCAGGCTTAGTGGGCTTTTCAGCAAACCAGACAGACAAAAAGGTTGCTTGCTTTGAAATAGCCATGTCTGGCTCAAGGGGAAAATCTGCCAAGCTACAATCCGGCACAAAGCCAGAGATGAGGCCAACCAATTTTTGTCATTCTTCCATCGCCTTTGGTCTGCTCCACTGGCAAAAGACGAGCCATTTCCAAAAAGATCTATGCTCTTGAGCTTGGGCTAGGTTGATGACATGGTTAGTAAATATATATCTATATATATATATATATATTCTTTTTAGTTTGTTAATGAGCTACCATTTCCAGAAGCTAAAAAACAAGCTTCTAGAAGCCAAAAACCAAATTTCTAGAAGCCAAAAAAACAAGCTTCTAGAAGCCAAAAAAACAAGCTTCTAGAAGCCATAGTTTTGGCTTCTGGAGTGCTAACATTAAAAAATACTGGAAGCTTGTTTTTTTTGTCAGAAGCTAAAAAAAGTAGCTGGCAGACAGTTTTCAGAAGCTAAAAAAACAAGCTGCCAGACAAAAAAACCAGCTGGCAGTCAAAAAAAATGGGCTTCCAAAACTGGCTTCCAGGAGGGTGGGAGCCAAAAAAACTAGCTGGCAGATAGAAAACAAAGCTTCTCGGAAGCTAAGGGAAGGTACGACTGGACCCTCCTGGCACCCACCCCAGTCCCACCTTCTCAGAGGGTACGACTGGATACACAGATCTATATAGATCTTTCTCTACATTGCTAAAAAATCCATTTGATACCTTCCTCGATTGGAAAGCCGCTTCGCAATAATCTCCAGAGAAGGTGTCACTAATTTTTAGGTATGCATGGATGATCATTGATGCAAAACAGATCCATGCATTCCTCTTGCAGTCGAGAAGCCGATGCGTCTTGGTATGCGTCCGACTCTGCAAATTCACCAGTCCACCTAGATCAAACAAAACACTGGCAATCTCCACCTAGATCCACCTATAGATACAATACAGGTCCACCTAGATCCACCTGCATATCTCCTACATTTGGGGGCGTGTATTGATGGTTTTCCACATCCCAACCAAGACCAACCCAATTCAGTCGCGATCGATGTGGAGCCCTGAAATCAATGCAGGACATTTGGCGGGACAAGACGAAGCATGTGATGCACGAGGAGATCGGGGGGACCAGACGACTGATTGCGAACAAGAACACATCCCTAGGGATCCAGTCGTACCGAACCTCAGGTTCGGTACGACTGGACCCTCCTGGCACCTACATAACAGTGCCTCCTTCCTCACCGTACCTGAGGTTCGGTAATTACTTGGATCCCTAGGGCATGAAAAGGGAGTCGAAAGTGGAAGAGTCGAGAGTGGAAGACATATCTAGCCCTATGGATCCACGGATCCACCGTACCGACCTGGTTCGGTTAGGAACGGCCCGAGACAAGCCTGGCGACATCAAGAGTCTCCGTTCGCCCTCACCGTATTGACCTGGTTCAGTATGTCTATAGGGTACCACAAAGGTGCATCCTGGCCCTGAAATGAACTGATATATCATTTCATTGTTCCATCAACTGATATATCGATCATTTCATTGTTCCATCGACACAGGGGAGCGAAGGGCAGTCCATCCAGGTCTTTGGGCACTTGTTGGTCAGAGTCCAAGCCGCAGTCCAAGCAGCACAGGGATTTCAGATTCAAGGACCTTGGTCTCCTTCACACCAAAGTTGCTGCAGGCCAATGGGTATAATCATAGCACACATTGTTGGAAGAAGTCCTCATTGGACCATTGTGATAGATATACCTTGGTCGACTTATGTAACTGGAAGGTCAATCTGCTACCTGGTGGACTGGTCGGGCTCCAGGTTTCGATCCATCTCCAAAGGCCCAAATAAAAGACACAGACAAGAACTGCTAGTAGCTTCTTGCTACTAGTAGTCATGGCCTCCAACCTACTAGCGATGGCCTCCAACCTAATAGCGATGGCCTCCAACCTAGTAGCTTCTTGCTACTTAGGAGCCTTCTATTGTTGTCTTGGTCTTGCCAAAGTCTTTCTTTCCAAAGCCATGCACCCGCCTCACCGGCCCAAATAGCGCTAGCTTTTGGACCTGATTTACTGGCCTTCGTCGATCTCACAAATCTCTCGTTGTCTCAGCATGTTTGATCTTTCCATGATCCGTTCATTGAGACGGATCAAGTCTGTCTGTTTTTCGGTGAGTTTTGATCCCTGGCTTGCCGGGACTTCGAGGGATATGTTCGACGGTAGAGAGGGCTAAAAGCCTGCGCGATGCTGTCTTCATGTCGTTCGGATCGAAAGAAGTGATTGAAAGCTGAGCCAATCCCAGAGGTGACCAATTCCTACATCTAGTAGCTTTTGGTGAATGAATGTGGGCCATATTGGCTGCAGAAGCCTCATAACGATGGCCTCCAACCTACTAGCGTCTTGTTACTAGTAGTAATGGCCTCCAACCTCCTAGCGATGGCGTCCAACCTACTAGCTGATTCTTGTTACTAGTAGCAATGGCCTCCAACCTACTAGCGATGGCCTCCAACCTGGTCCAACCTACTAGCTTCTTGTTACTAGTAGTAATGGCCTCCAACCTACTAGCTTCTTGTTACTAGTAGTAATGGCCTCCAACCTAACAGCGATGGCCTCCAACCTAGTAGCTTCTTGTTAGTCGTAGTAATTGCCTCCGACCTAATAACGATGGCCTCCAACCTACTAGCTTCTTGTTACTAGTAGAAATGGCCTCCAACCTAGTAGGAATGGCCTCGAACCTACTAGCTTCTTGTTACTGGTAGTAATGGCCTCCAACCTAATAATGATGGCCTTCAACCTACTAGCTTATTGTTACTAGTAGTAATGGCCTCAAACCTAATAACGATGGCCTCCAACCTACTAGCTTCTTGTTACTAGTAGTAATGGCCTCCAACCTAATAACGATGGCCTCCAACTTAATTACTAGCTTCTTGTTACTAGTAGCAATGGCCTCCAACCTACTAGCGATGGCCTCCACTCTACTAGCTTCTTGTTACTAGTAGTAATGGCCTCCGACAAGTATCACAGACGAGCAGAGGAAACGTTGAGATAATAAACGTGCGCAGACTGCGCAGCAGAAACGGGAAGGAAAAGGGAAAGGAAAAGGGAAAGAGCAGAACCAAGGTTGCAGACAAATTCCGGAAGATATTGAACACGGCGGTGTTGGCTTCTTGTTATCCCCCGTGGCAATAACAGCTTTGCGAGACTTTGAACAAATTGACGGTAGACTCATGACGCTGACACTTGATGCTCATGGTCCTGATATACACATTATCAACGCATATGCCCCCCAAAGTGGCTGTGACGCAACTATGAAAGAAGTATTTTACAATAAGCTCCGCATCTGCTTAGAAAATTTCCCTTCTTCACACCCCACCTTCATTATTGGCGATTTCAATGCACGTCTACATGCCAGGCTTCCAGATGAACATAGGTTTATTGGTCCACATGTCTTTGGCCGTGGGCTGACTTACCTGCAGCAGATGAACGATGCAACATTCGAAAATCGCTCGATGTTTGTTGCATTTTGTATTGACAATGACCTTTGGGTAGCCAACTCATTCTTCCAGAAGCCGCCTAGCAGCCAAATCACCTTTAGAGAGGCAGGGGTTGACCATGCTCCGCCATGGACTCCCGAAAAATTTGCGCAGCTTGATTTCATCATCGCCCCGCAACGCTGGAAAAATTGCGTCAAAGACGCTGCTTCCCAGAGCACGTTTTGTTTTGATTCCGATCACTATTTGGTAGTTGCCCGAATTGAGGTGAAACTCAAAATTCCCGAAGCTAGAAAGCGGCCAGTGCTTAAGTTTAGACAGCCAGACGGCGTTCAGTTGCAAATATATAATCGGCATGTTACGCAAAATTCTCTTAATCACAATGGTCTAACTATGAAGAACTTCATTTCCATAATTGCTCAAGCATCCCGCAGTGCTTTTAATCCTGTTCCAGCTATGCAGCGTAGATGCTATATTTCACAACATACTTGGGCTTTGATTGAACAGAGACAAGCAGCTCACACGGAGTGCAACTCTCAGACCGTGAAAGACCTGACTCGTCGAATCAAGTGCGAAGCCCGAAAAGACAAACGAAAATTCCTTCTTGAAAGTCTCAAGGAATCGGTTGACTCACGCAGCCAATGGAAGGCGATCAAAAATTTGAAAAAGAAATCGACCCCAAATTTCACGAAGCTGAAAGATAAGGATGGGAATAGAGTAGGACCGCGCAGGAGAGCGGAAGCAATAGCAGAATATTTGTCTGATGTGCAGTGGAAAGAGCCAGTGCTACCGCCGCCGCAGCCATTTCGCCGTGCCGTGATCGCAGATCCAGTACCATGCCCTACAGACAATATTCAACTGCATGAATTAAATACTGTAATCAAAAAGGCCAAAGCGCACAAAGCGCCTGGCCCAGACGAAACGGGAGCTGAACTGTTTAAGCTTCTGGATCAGACCAACCGAGACCTGTTGCTTGGGTTGCTAAACCATTGGTGGAGAACCGAGCAGATTCACGAGGAGCATTTAATGGCGCAAGTAGTGACCATATTCAAAAAAGGTAGTACCGAACAGATATCAAATTACAGGCCTATTAGTTTGTTGAACACCGTGTACAAGCTTTTTGCTGCTATTGTTCGAAAGAGGCTAGCAGACCATATTGACCCTTTCATTTCCGAATCACAGTTTGGCTTTCGACGTGATAGAAGTACTACTCAGGCCTTGTTTGTTGCGCGTCGATTACAAGACATTGGAGAGCAGACGGGCGATAGAGTTGTCATGCTTTTCCTGGATTGGGAGAAGGCGTTTGATAAGTTATGCCATTCACGTATGTTTGAAGCACTGATGAGACTGAACATCCCCGAAAAACTGCGAAATGTGATTGCTGCACTTTACAAAAAGCCTACTTTCTGCGTAAAGTATGATCAGCACACGTCCAACATCAAAGACCAGCAAGCAGGAATTAGACAAGGATGCCCGTTATCCCCTTATCTTTTTATTTTAGTGATGTCAGTTCTGTTCTCCGATATTCATTATGCAATCGACCGAGATATCATTCTGAGCCGTTTAGACCGTATAAACTTTTCGGAAATCTTGTACGCGGACGACACGTTGCTAGTCTCCAAAGACACATCAGGTATGAACAGACTTTTGCACGCAATTGAACTTGAGTCTTCTTATTATGGCTTAAAACTCAACCAGGATAAATGTGCTGTGTTATCACTGAACGGCAACAGCCATGTTCGCTTCAGAGATGGATCCTTAGTGCCGCACGTAGATGAAGTTACCTACCTTGGTGGAACTTTGACCTCACAAGTCTCAGTTGCTCGTGAGATTTCCAGCAGAATTTCATCCACAATGGCTACTTGGAAAAGTATGGATATCTTTTGGAGACATGCTCAATGCTCCGTTAGAAATAGGCTGCAAGTTTTCAATTCTGTTATCAAAAGTAAACTACTTTATGGGCTAGAGACTTTGGAAATCCCAAGTGCGCAGATGTCGCGCCTGGAAGCGTTTCATTTGAAAGGTTTGAGAAAAATTTTGGGTATGCAAACAACTTTTGTCAATAGAGCCAACACGAACCAAGAAGTTTTTAGAAGAGCCAACATTGCAATTCAAACTCGCCAAAACCCGACTTGTACAATTCAAAAGATCAGCGAGCTGCTGGGTCAAAGAAGGATCGCTTTAGTTGGACACATTCTAAGACAACCGCGTACAAATCCTCTGAGAAATGTATGTTTTCGGTAAGATACGGCGGCTCCTTTTGAAGTGCTGTACCGTCGACCAGGTCGACCCCGAAGGCGATGGATAGACTCCACCTTGAACATTGTCTGGGAAAAAATACGTCCAAATGGTGAAGGATTCAACCAATCGCCTGAACAACTGGCACATATACAGAATGCGGCAAGAAACTACCAATTGTAAAAAAGCAGGATCACACAAACGAAAGATTTGACTCACCAGGTTTTTACCTGGACTTCGATACCAAATTGATATTAATGAAATGCTACAGCTTTGACCGAGACGCAGTGGTAATGTGAGCGCGCCGCGGTTGGCGTAGGGGTGCCTACGGGCGTGTAAATACTTTTTTGTGTACAGTACTTAGTATAATGTGACCCACATGCCTTTGGCAAACGAAAGAAAGAATGGCCTCCGACCTAATAACGATGGCCTCCAACCTACTAGTTTCCTGTTACTAGTCGTAATGGCCTCCAACCTACTAGCGATGGCCTCCAACCTACTAGCTTCTTGTTACTGGTAGTAATGGCCTCCAACCTACTAGCGATGGCCTCCAACCTACTAGCTTCTTGTTGCTAGTAGTAATGGCCTCCAACCTACCAGCGATGGCCTCCAACCTACTAGCTTCTTGTTACTAGTAGAACGGTGCCTTGTGACTCTGTTCATCATCTGCCCTTTGAGACCTGCCCTTTGCGTGCAGCGCGTGTTCGTGCCGGGCTCGCGTAGTTTGCGCGGTGGCACAGGAGCTCAGTGGTCGTCCACAGATGCCGTTGGACCTTTTCATCAACGAGAAGTTCCTGCCGCTCGGCACCCCCGGGGCACTCCTGACACTTGTCTGGGACTTGCACGACCTGATAGCTGATCAGGCCAGGGGTAGTTCAGAAGCCCTAGGGCCCTAGGGATCCAGTCGTACCTTCTCAGAAGGTGATTGGAGGCACTGTTATGTAGGTTTGGAGGGTCCAAGTACCTTCTGAGAAGGTACTTGGATCCCTAGGGAAGTTCATTAATGTAGGCATAGATGCATGGAGTCTTTGAGAGATGTGTTCATGTCTCGCGTGGCCAAGAGACGTTTAAGACATGGGACCGGTGAACGATGTTTCTGTAACAAAATTGTGAAAAACGTGTTTTTTCAACTGGTGCAGGCCATAAGGCCGAGTTGGAGCCAAAGCAAGTCTTTCGTACCATTATTTTGAACAACTATGCATCTTCAAGTCCAGGGGGCTTCACCAGCGCGGCTCGTACGTCCTGATGGAATGAGTGGATGAGACCCCCCCTTATCAGGCTCTTCATGGGTTCGCTGAGACGACTTTCGCTGAGACGACAGTTGCGGGCGCGAACCACGAAGGTGAACCCTGCAGAATCCTTGTTCTTCCATGGGCGGGAGTGGTTTGAATAGTTGCATAGCTGCACGTGTTTTTTACATGTCCTCTCCATTTTCATCCATGATCACTCACATCCAGCCCAGATATGTCTGGTGACCATTTTTTGCCACCTAATCTGATACACCGGATTCTTTAAAACCATTCGTTTAACGTTGTCTCCCATGGTACGGAGGCAGAGACTCTTCGCGAGGGGCCAGTAGGGCGCCAGAGTGGACTTGGCCGAACGTCAGTCGTTTGCTGTTGTAAGCTGAATCGAAGTGGGACTGAGATCCCCAGATGTCTTCAGCCACTTATATATACCTGGAGCCTTTTTGTGACCCCTGGAGCTTGGAGGATCAACTCTCCAAAATAGGGTCTTTTCCCAACAAAAACAGAGGTCAGGCTTTCGGCTCTAGGTATATAATCCTCTTTAGATCTCTGAACGGATTCACAGGAATAGCGCCCCTGAAGAATTCGGTCACTCTCTGAAGCCAGGCGCACCATGTATCCCCCAAATCGGTCCTATCTCCGCCATCCATGTCGCTCCTCGGTTGCGAGTGTGAGTACCCCGGAGCACCGCGTCCGGTCGGGTGGTGTAGAGAACAAACGAGGTCGTTGGTTGATCCAAGCATGCTGAGCATGGTGAGCATGGTCTAAAGCGATCCTTTACATGTGTAAGTAAGGCCTGCTCATAAGAGCAGTGTGCGTAAGCAAGGCGATATAATATAAGTGGGTTTGTAGAACGATATCATATGAGTGGCGTGTTTGGTGTGATGGTGGTTTATGATTTGAATTTGAAAGGAGGGCCTTGATGAGCTGTTGATGAGACCACTTTGGAGGTGCGTTGAGTGAGCCAAAGCCTTTTCTGGAAAGAGAAGCGTTCAAGTCTTGGGTTTTTGGAAGTAGCTGGCGGCAACACGAACAACATGACAGATACTGACAGATATATAAGTTGACAGATATTAATATGTCATGTTTCATGAATAGACGCTGTTCCTTCACCGTTTCCAGCTTTTCCACTCTTGGACTTGTGTTTCACACACACACACATAGGTATACCTATAGGCCTATAGGTATACCTAGGTGCTTTTTACTTGACTCCCAAATCAATGGGTAGACTGGCCCAGGTCCCGAGGTAGAGAGGGGCTCCGAGGCCACCAGGTCTGGTCGTGGTTTCCGCAGGCCCACACGTGCCAATGGGAGACCACAACAGCTGGGACGCCCCAGTTTTCGAATGGGTGAGGTCACTGTCAACGGCGACTGTCGACCGGGAGCATAGGCCTGGAACACCGATTGGTACCCAACTGGGATAGTCGAAGGACGTAGGCCACGTAGGGTTCTTCAAGTTCAGTTGCTGGGCGCAGCACTGTAGCTGCAGCTCTGGACCACTGGAGTTGAGTATAGTATACCCTAAGGATCCAAGTACCCTCTGAGAAGGTGTTTGGGGTGGGTGCCAGGAGGGTCCAGTCGTACCTTTTGAGGAGGTACGACTGGATCCCTAGGGATAGGTATGAGTATAGGCTGAGCTTGGTCCAGTGAGCCATGCTCAGATGGGCCATCTCACATCCTGGGCAGTCATGGGCCGTAACCCGAACTCGGAAGCGACGTTCGCCAGGAGTTCTGAACATCCCCCCAGCAGCGGCCAGGCTTTTTTCAGGGGAAGCTTATCCAATCTCTTGAGGGATCCAATCTCTTGGAGTGATCCAATCAGGATTCAGTGCTTCAGCTCAGCTGATTCACCCAGGACGGGGTCCCAGCGGATCCTCGGAGATCTTCGCTCATCCGGATCGACGGAGACGTTAGGCCCCGCCATTTGGGGCCGAACCGAACGGAGACGCGGCCGAATGGAGCCGTGCTACACATCGCCGGTTCTCGTGTTTTGGGGTATACCGTGTCTTTTTGCCGAGTCGTTGGCACCCTTGTTTTGCGTAGGCAAGGTGATGCGTTCCGTGTTGGAAGGCCGGAGTATTACAGCTACTGCATGTTCAAGCACCAAAGTGGCAAAAAACAGCATGTGCAAAGTGTCTAAACTCCTCCTCACCATGTCAGCCCTGAGAACCCTGGCACGGACAGGACCGCCTTCCGCCTTCCGCCTTCGGGACTGGAAGTGCTATCGACATGGGGAAAACACCTGCGGGTCAAAGTTTGCGCTTTTCCATAGATGCAGTGTTTGAGTAAGAATTCTTTGTAGGGCTCCGACTACCTCCTGAGGTCTTGGTGGTTTAAACCCGTGGGTGCCAGGGAAATCCGTCCCTGTTTTCTTTTCGAATGTGGGACAGGAGCCCCCCCAAAGGGTCTAGGGTCTTTCGGAGGATGTGTTTGGGGGGCAATGACCTCGTGGGAATAGGGCATCTTGATGCATCGTCGGACCTTCTCTTGTAATGAACAACTCTTACTGTAGATGTTGGGCCTCCAGGATATCCAGGATGTCCTTAAAACTTAAAACAAGCAAAAAAACACACCTTAAAACAAGCTGAAGGTGGATGAATCTCTTCTCCTCTCCTTCACATCTCCAGGCTTCGAGGTAGTACTAAACTGATCGTCGAGGTGACTGATCAGACACGACCTGTTTGGGACTGGCATATCTGCCTACATTAACCCCTGGTCGACCACCCCAATTTAATGTTTGTAATTGTTTGTATAATTATTGCAAACATATTCCGTATACAGGTTAGGTTAGGTTAGCTTTTTGCTTTTATGAGGATGGAACTGATCTACAACTTCCTCCTGCCACTGCCGTGACCCCAGGGAAACAGCATCGGGCAGTAGAGTTTGTGTGACGGCACCAACTTCCTCTCCCAAGAGCCTCTAAATGGAGCTGTGACCACTGGAGTCAGTGAAGAAGGATCGAATCAGGGGAAGACGATGGAGTTGGTGAGTTCCAGAAAAGCCCATCGAACGACGTCGTCAGGTCGTAGGTCCTCAGGAGTCCTCAGGTCCTCAGGTCGCCAAATGCCGAAGTCCCAGGTTTGGTGAGTAGTCGAAGGGTCGACATCCAAGAAAGGGCTGGTAACGTTCCCTGGGGATCCAGTCGTACCGAACCTCAGGTACGGTGAGGAAGGAGACGGTAATTGGAGACTATTTATGTAGGCGCCAGGATCGGGCCCAGTCGTACCGAACCTGAGAAGGTGGCAGTGGATCCCTAGGGGTTATAAGATTCTTCCCCACCTGCCAGGTGAGGGTTCTTCGATTTTATCCAATGCGGTGGGGAGTCCGGTGGTGGTGGGCCCACATCCGGCTGTTGATCGTGCTATTGTGCTGGATAGCGACCAACTTGTTGGGTGCTTTCCGGAGGATGCAAACATAGTGCAGACCTGCACGGGACTTCTGCAAGATCGAACGGGTGAGTGCTAAAGACAATGTGGTGCCATGCAGAAAGAAAGATTCCCACTCTTCACGGTGTTTCTTCTCAAACTGAGCATGCTTCATGTTTCGATCACATTCGTCGCTTTCCCACCATTCATGTTTCGATCCCAAAACTGCATGTCAAACGTAAAACTATGGACATTTGAGCGCTGCTCCGCGCAGATAGTACAGAGATGTACAGAGCAAAAACTTGGGCCTTTTTGGCCGGTGGATCAAACAGCAACGGGACCACAGGATGGCCTCGTCTTGTTGGCGCCCGAACGTGATGTGCGGACCACGGAGTGTGGTCCGGTATGGCCGTCACATGGCCACCCACGTGGCATTGGGGTCGAACAAATCCAGAGCTGAACTCCTGGTATGACTGTAGAGGTAGTAGAGCTGCCACATGCTTTGGCTCTCTGAGGGAAGAGCTTATATTGTTATTTTTTGGGATTCTGAGTTCCACAACAGCGGAATTCTGGTGGTGTTAGAGTTGTGGCACAGAAAAAAGCGGTCTTGGTTTTGCTTTCGGGATCAGCAACCCTGCAAAACGCATGGTCTTCAGTCTTTGTGCCTAGGAAAGCTTTGGAGACAACCGGATGAATATGGATGAATAAAAAACCTCCGACGGAGGGATGAAACACGCCAGGAGGCAGTCGACCACGTTGAAGGACAACAACCCCGAGACGAGCCCAGGCACCGTGCGGTCACAGTGTTTGTGTGTGTTTGTGCGCGAACTGACCTTCGGTCACACCAGCTTCTTCGGTACTTGACAGACCTCAGATCAAGTTTGTTCACTTGGAAGAACCAGGCAGGAATGAATCAGATCAGCACAGCAATGCAGTTTGCTTCAGGGTTTCACGGTTCGTCTAAGACTTGTTTGATCAATTTGTGAGAGCAAGGGAACGATTCATTACTAAAGGTGGTCGACTTCAGTGACTTCAGCTTGTAAAGAACTCGAGTAACTTGAGGCCTTGGATTAGGAAACTGGTCCTGAATCACCCCAAAAACTAAGAAGTCTGTGGCCTGGGGTTGTGTTTGATGAAAACAAGTCTGGAAACCCGACGGCCATACGGCCACTTCTCCATTCGATAGTACGTAGCTGATGCTCCTGGTTCGTTTGGGACCGAAAAATGTCCTTCAGTTCGCGACCCGCGACCCGCGACCCACGACCGACCCCGGATATGGGAGGTACGCGGAGAACGGAGAACGGAGAGGTCTCCAATGCGTCGGGTTCATAGATCCTCCCTAGGAATCCAGTCGTACCGAACCTCAGGTTCGGTACGACTCGACCCTCCAAACCTACATAACAGTGTCTCCAATCACCGTACCTGAGAAGGTACGACTGGATCCATAGATCCTCTTCAGAAGCGTGAAAGCTCGGCGGTGGGATGCGGTCAGCTCCAGATGCTCCGTGTTTGCCCTACAACCTCCTGGTCCCGAACCAAACCTATAGGGATTGGTGAGAAGGTCCGGACACCGACTGAACCGAGTCTGGGTATAGGCGAAATCATGTGAAATTGTTCCATCGCTTCTAATCTTTTGGAACTTGCTCCTGCTCACGCTGCGTGCGCTGCGTACGCCTGCTCCGCCTGTGCGCGGCACTCCGCTTGCGCCTGCTTCACACGATGAGCACGTGAGGAGGGAGCTAGTCTGCAGACTGGATTATGAGTGGACGGGTTTTGACTGGCCCATCAGTATCCAGTCGATCGTTGCTTGGCACGCGCAGGCGAGCGGCTCCTTTCGGCCACCAGCCCGGCTTCGATGCAGAAGCCGCTTGGATCGCACACTGGTCAAGAGCTGGAGAGAACCGGGCGCCCAGCCCACGTTTCAGGATCCGCGCCAGCTTGTCCATGTTTTGCTTCCAGCAAGAACAATCCAAATGTATAAAAGATGTGGGACATGCAAAAGGCAAGCCATGACAAAACCAGTGCCCATGCAAAGGATGCATAGCACTTAACAAAAGCTAGCACCAGTGCCCTCCACAACATCCTTTACACGACCTGAAGTTAAAAGCATCTTAAAGTTAGTCTTGGTTGGGACAAAGGGATGTTGAATCAGTACAAAGTCCTCTAACCAAGAAGAAAACTGTTAGTCTTTAATCAGATGGTTAGTCTTTAATCCTGCTGGTAGTATCGTAGAGATGTACATCAATTTAGACTCGTCGTTCGACTTTTGCCGCATGGTGTTCTCTCCAGGCGCCACAGCCGGGCGGGCACCCGACGACGACGGAGCTCAGCCCGGGCCACCCGGAAAGCTCTCGGGAGCGAAGACCTGGATGAAGGTGCTGGAATAAGACCCCTGGACCTCCAGTCGTACCTCCAAGTACTTGAGGCTTCAGAAACGTCTGGGATTTGTCCAAATGCACTCCCTAGACCTCCAGTCGTACCTCCTCAGAGTGTATTTGGACCCCCCTGGCACCCACCCACCCCAGTCCCACGGTACGACTGGAGGCCTAGGGGACATATGAAGGTGCTGGGGGGGGGTATCAATTTGACTTGTGAAGGTGCTCGGGTGTGACCTGGGCATTTTGATTCATTTGACCTCCTGACTGGTGTGTGGTGGGTGATGACGATGATTGAAATGAAGTGGAACTGGAAGTTCTGGGGAGTGCATCGTTCCAGTCACTTCATGTTGATATACCTGGAAGAAGATTCCAATCGTGCCCCATACCGCCCATATACCCTGGAAGAGTTTTGATGCTCCTGATGCTTTGGTCGGTTCCAAAGTGGTAGCAGGGCATCATTCATGCATGTATATTCCCCTGATTCTCCGCTCAGGCGGGCAGAAGGCCTTCGGAAATGATCGAGCAGATTGAGGCACGGCGAAGGACGCACCGCGTCATCCCTTTCCGCGGAAAAGGGTATCATCCGAACGTCAGATGTACGTAGACCAAAAGACTTCAATGTTCTAGTTCTGTCGAAATGAACAAAACAGGGCCAACCAAAAGTTGATGTTCCCTCTTGCGAATTCCCAAAACGCGGCCGAAAGAACCATCGTTTTTGAGGTTATCTTCTGGGCCAGGTTTGCCCCTCCTGTGGCAACATCTATGCGCCGGATGCGATCTTCTGCCGCATTTGCAGGACACACCGACCCTCCCGCGGCCGTTCGGAGCTCGGACGCCCGGACGATCGGAGTTCGGAGCACCACCCAGGTTGGCCACCCCTTGGCCACCCCGTGGGTTGTGAGGTTTAGCCTCCCAAAAAGAGGGGTGTCCCAGAATGGTCCAGAAAAGCACGGTCTTGGTGGTGGCGAAACCAACCTGTTGCGAAACCGGCGAAGGCGAAGTGCGAAGTGCGGCACGCCGTCGCGTCTCCTCTCCTCAGTGTCTCGACCGGTCGGACTGCAACGCGACGGCGAAGAGGACGAAGAGGCCGAATGCTGCGGAGGAGACGAATGAGGTCGAGCTGCAGGTGCGGCCGAAGGGACGACCGGTTATACCACGGCGCGGTTCGCAGAAAAAGAAGGAGCCGGAGCCGGAGCAGGGAGCGGAGGGTGCCAGGGTGGAGGAAAGGGGCCTGAAACATGAGAGTCGGCCAAGAACAGCCTTTCAGGCTTCGGTCGATCATTTTGTTGCCTGTTCAATTGCAGTCGTGACAAGTCCGGGAAGTGGTTAGGGCATAAACAAAGGGGTTTCAGAGGTTAACCCAAGGTCGGTGGTTTAGGTTTGGATCATCATTTGTGTCAGACATGTTGGGGTGCTTGGCGTGCCATCGAACCTCTGAAACCACAGCTCCTAAGCCTCTAAAGTCAGGTCACTGATAAGGGACACTTGGTAAGAAGCTGCTAAGGAATTCGATGGCACGCCAAGCACCCCGGTCAATGCTTGACATAGATGGGGATCCAGACCAAAACCACCGACCTTGGGAAGCTGGTGCCATCGAACCTCTGAAATCACTCTATAGCTGTTTATTAGTCCATAGGGAGAAGATTTGCTCGACGCGTTTCTCACAGACCCTGTGGGGATGGGACCAAAACAAAGGGTACCCAAGTCAGGTGAGCTTCCAGCTATCAGAAGCTTCCCTAGCTTCCTCCTCCGGTATTTATCGGTGCCGTAGAGGGAATGTCTCAAGTCAATATGATTATCATGATCATGCAACTGTCAATCTTGGCGTGGGACTGGAGGAGGCTAGCTAGACTTAGACTTCTGCATGTAATTGCCGCCAGAAAATGCCAGAAACCCTCAAACAGACAGCGTCCAAACCGTCGCTTCGTTTGCACCATCAGCAGATATGACTGTATTTTGCACATACATGAACGTGTGGATGGTCCAAGCATCGTCCTCTTCTAGGATGGGAGACTTTGGTCATCTTGCATTCGTGTGAGTGGATAATGCATGACAATGCATTATTGATATTTGGTCTCCCAAACTGGCTAGTTTGGTCGTGCAGAAGACCAACATTTCCACCAGTACCGTATGTCGATCACATAGCTTTCACGTGCCCTGGGAGCAGCACACGGTTTCATAACCACAAGATGTCAACCTGCCAGGAGTTCCAAAGGTAATGCACATGGATGATGAACACCTGCAATATCCTCCAATAAGCATCCCTTGTGGCACTGATTCGTTGACGTATATTGTAATTGCATGGTCTTGAACAGCTAGCTAGATTAAACAAAAAACGTTAAAGCTGATCAAGGAGCGTCCTTTGAGTTGAGTTACTGACACTTGCATAGAAAAAGGGGGCAGCAGCTTTACCGGCAAGATGTCATCGGGCAAGTGGATTGGCAAACAAAAAATATACCTACTTTATCGTACAATATCCAGCTTCTTCAAAGTGACCTTTTGAAGGTTCCTAAGTGACCCTTAACCTCAAACCAGGTTATCAAAAGGTCAACTTGAAGAACCAGAATGTCCGGTTTCCCTATACAAATTACTGTGCCAAAGCTTTAGGCATGTCGATCCGGCATTTTGGTCCATACACTAATCACATGGTTTCATGAGTGGCATAGTCCTGATTTGGGATGACCATGAAATCCTCGTCCCTGTTTGCCGGGCGGTGAACTCTACTTCCATGTTCTGATGTTGTTGTTCATCCCTGTACAGCACAGGTATTCTTCCAGTCATTTTCAGCCTTTCTGAGGGAAAACTGCGATCCACACCCCCACGTTTTTCCAATCACGGACGTGATCGCTTCAACATTCTATGCCTGGTTGCAAGAAATCCAAATTACAGTACCTCAAAACGCCAACTTCCAATCCTTACATCCCAAATGACCAAACACTCTCCCCAAATTGCAATCCACTGCTGTCCTGCAACATGTGGCACGATGAAAGGCGGTTCTCCGCTAGCATCAGCAGAATGCATTGCATGGTTTCCGTGTTTTCATTCCCGGATGTCACTCAGACCGCAGGTCTGCTCCTGCTTGGGACCCCAAGACATGCAACGGTGGGAAGGACGGATCCAATGCCTAGGGTATCCCAGGAGTCACAAAGGCGGGGTGCTCTCAGCTTGGAGGAAGGAGTTGGGTGCCAAGCGCTACGCCACTCATTGGATCGGACGAACCAAACCCACCCCGTCGACTTTTGGGATACCATTCTTCCCCAACTTCCCGAACGCAAACATGAGCTGGAAAAGGCCAGAAAACGTTCAGGTGCTCTAAAATTAGAGCCAACATGTTTTTCAGTGTCAGGACGTGGCAGCGTGTGGCAGAGCCAATATCAAAACGAAAGTGTGGCAGAGCCAATTGCAATACTCTTGGAATCTTCATTCCCTATAGGGATCCACTGCCACCTTCTCAGGTTCGGTACGACTGGGCCCTCCAAGCCTACATAAATAGTCTCCAATCACCGTACCTGAGGTTCGGTACGACTGGATCCCTATAGGGATAGTATTGAATTGTATTTAATTGTTAGCCCTACGGATCCACATACCTCTCTGAGGTTCGGTACGACTGGATCCCTAAGGATTGATGTTCCCGTCCGAATCCTCGCGGCGACGAACAACGGGGTCACGTCGGGCCTCAAAAGAACCACCGCTCTCGGCGGCCGGGAAGTTCGATCTCGCCAAACCGCAGGATCGGTGGCAGGGATATGCCGGGTTTGTTGACTTCGTTGTGCGGATCAGGTGATTTTGTAATTTGCCCTATATGGTTAAATCCCCTAAGGTGGGGAAGATGTTACATTTTTGTGGATTTGGTTCCTTAAAAAGCAAAGCCACGTCATTTATGAAAGAATACTTTTTGACTAAATGCAGTTTGGGGAATAGCGGAACGCCTGGTAGGCCTGGCTGGTATTTCCAGATTCGCGTGTTTTCGTAGATAGGATTACCTTTAAAAGCAAACAAGAACACTGATATGGAAGCCTTTTGAGAGTTGCCTGTGACTACTGCTGGGTGGCCAGCCTCAATGCAGGAAACATTAGCTGCACCTTTGTTCCCCGAAAGCGGGCGAATTCCTACAGGTCAGGAAGATCTCCTACAGGTCAGAATATCTCCTACAGGTCAGGAATATCTCCTACAGGTCAGGAACTGACCGACCCTGAAATACTGGAGTTGGTCATACAAAAACACGCACTATACTGGAGGTAAAAGGCCAGGTTCTACTGGGTCTTTGGACTTGTAGACTTGTAGGTGATGTTTCTTTATTGGTTCCGGAACTGGGCACTTAGTCCCTCTGAACATACCACTCTGCAGCTGGACGACTTGGCGCACTTTGTATCCACCACTGGAGCTGGGACTCCTGCCCAGGACAAGTGGAGAAGCTCTGACCGGGACACCCCACAAAAACACAGGAGGTGACCGGGTTTCGGTCTCCGTGTCCGTTGTGAAGACGAAACGTTCCAAGGTGGGAATGTCTTCATGCAGGATGCCGTCTTCTGCCGGAGGCCGAGTCGCAGAACGTGGGCTTTGCAAGAACTCCTTGGGGAGAAGAAGCCACACGGAGCACTCGTTGATGCCGTCACAGCAAAGTCCACCTCATTTGGCCAATGGAAACGAGAAAGATAAACAACACCTGGAGTTGGAATGACTTGAGTGCTGTCTTGTTGACGGGCCTTTGTTGATAGGCCCACAAGAGTCCACTCACGTGGAGAACTCTTATCAACGACTCGGTCCAATGCTGGAGGATGCCAATGAGATGAACGAATGCTAGAAGTGGAACGGAGCGTTGGAACGAAGCTTCCAATTTGGGGGTTCTTTTGTTGCGTGTCATGTCCCAACCAAGCAACAAGAAGTCCTGACTTCTCCATTCTTCCATGCCAGCTTCTTCAATACCGAACTTTGGAGTCCTATCCGTACGTGAGTGACCAAAAACTGGCTGGCCTGCTTGTGACCATGTCGAAGGTTTGGGAAAGTAGCATAGGAAGTATACGCCACTCGCAGACTCCGCTATATTTGCATATATGTGCAACCAAAATCAAGCCAGTTCCAGGGTGCACATCACTTCACGATTCAGGAATGAACAGTCTCCGCCAGTATCCATCTACTCGCCAAGCCTTCGCGACCTCAGGTCAGGGCAGGTCCTGTTCCCAAACCCACTAGGACGCGACGTTCGGGGCGGCTGAGCGTCCGGTGTACAGGTGCGGAGCTGAACGACCCAAAGTGGACGCGGCAGAGGCCGAGCTGGGGGGGGGTGATGGCGTTGCCAAGCGACACCAGACACTGCATGTAGGTCATACTGAGTCATACTTCCAGATGGAGTGTTGGGAGTGTTTGAAAAGGTATAGGCCGGTATAGGTATGTATAGGGGAAGGTCACATAAAGAAGCTGAGTGAAACTGATCTTACATGAACAGTGTATAGGGTCTCAGCCCTTCATTGGACTTTCTCGGGGCCCTTCACATGACCCTAATTAGAGTGTTTTGGGAGGACTCTGCCAGGATGTCCAACAAACATGCAGCAGTTTGCGTACAAGTTGAGTCCCTTGTAGGTCTCAGTCGCTTTTCGATGCGGTTGCAAGACTGAAAGGAAAGATCGAACGCCAAACAGGCGAGCTTGTCGATAAACAACCACATGCAACTGGAATCAATTATGACATGGAGTTCACACAAGATCCATTGGGAGATCAGGAATCGCACACGTGAAACATGTTTATTGTCATTCCCTATTGACCCATGTACCCCCTTTGAGAGGGTGGTCGGAGAATGTTGGAGACACCTGTATGTAGGCGTTTGGGTCGGGCCTGGCGGCCAGTCGTATCCCGTCGTACCGAAGCCGAGTGTTTGGTGGATCGGATTATACCTATGGGCCATGGGATTGTGCAGAAGGCCTGAAGATCTCTCTGAGTTGATATCCCCCAAGTACCATGGACTGTCGGCTTCTTGCGTGGCCCGGTGAGGAAACCAAACCGATTCTAGCTCCTCAAGGGGTTATATACCTTTGCTCGGAACCAAATCACATACCGCTCTCTTTGAGAAAGGCCTGCAACCTAATCATCATGCACGGATCGCCCTTGGACTGGGATAGACCACAATTGCTTCAATGTTTCTAGTGGCCGGTTGTTTTCAGATGCACTTGGTGAAACCTTTCGCGGGGCGGAATTCCGCTGATGGTGGGAGCTGGGTCCCCAAACGATCTTGTGGTCCCCATGAAGTGATAGAGTTCGTCCACTTTCCATGGCGAAGATCTCGGTGCCATTTAGAATTGAATGTATACGTTCAGCAGTCATTTACTCCCCCTTGTACCACTATCAATGTAATTAGATGCCTTGGTCCTATAATATGATGAAACCGACCCTGAATTTATAGTAATATTATTAGCAGCGTTCGAGTTTTCTTTTGTGTTTGTGTGTTATTCTTGTTCTATCCATGTGGGGTCATGTTTTCCAGTACCCACAGCCCGGGGGAGCATCCATTTGATGATCATGCACCCATCCTCAGGCGCAAACAGAAAGGAAGAACAAAGCACAGGTGCCTGCGTGTAGTTTGTGCAGGGAGGATCGTGGATTCCGATCCTGGCTTGCAACACATGCATTGAGACTACCCAAAGGCTCAGGACCCTCATAGCCAGGGATTTGACCCTCACAACCAGGGTTTTGGACCTCCAATATGTAGCAGTTTGAGGGTTCAGGATGCTCGGGTATGATATGGTAAGGTGGCTAACCTACGTTTGATTGAAAGAACCCCAAATGCCTTTAAATGCATCTTAAGATGACATATTGATCTGTATATACACTGACCCCTGAAACTGAAGCCACCCCAATGTACATGTAGACCAGTGGTAACTATATAACTCACCCCAACGCACATGTTCATGTGGTTTGTGAAAGCTGCTCTTCTGGCATCGATTTGGTCCGGACGGTTTTTAGCACGCTTGGCTTGGGTGGATCCACGAAATAGACGTCGGTGTGGGTCAAAACCAAGGAACCCTAGTTTTTCCCACCCCAAACATGAACAGAGTGGACTACTGGGGGCCCTGGTCAACCCACCAGAACGGCGCCACGATTCCGGGGCGATTCCGGTCCCTTGGAGCAACTGGTCACTTACAGTAGTTTCAGAGGTTCGATGGCGCAATTCCCAAACATGTGGTTTATATGAACCCCCCCCAAGTAAAAGACCTCTTGGGGTCTTTGCCATCTACTCTGAAACGACTGCCACTGTTTGTAAGCCATATATAAAGGGTTACTAGTGACCTCCTACGCCCCTGAAGACTCTTGGTGGTTTATCCTGGTTTGGCTGATCATGGGCCAATCCCCGAAACATAGGGAAAGATTTGTACTGTGTTTCCCGGATTCCTGGACTCAAATCCAAGCGATGCAATTGTTGATCACCCCTTGACTAATAATGAGGGATTTGAGCCAGGAGCTCAGAGCGGGATGTCGTGACCTCTTACTGTTTGGTTACCGGCGGCAGCAAGCCTCGCAAGGATTTGCTGCAATTGAGCTTCAACCCATGCTCTGAGATCCTCTACAGAGGTCGGAGCGCAGACGAATGCTTCGTTTCGGTGGCCTTTGCCGAGTGTTCATGTGACGGGTCCAGGACTCTCCGCTGCTTGGAGATCCTGCAAGGCCCCAGTGAAAGACCATATACGAAGGAGAACCTCCGTTCGACCATCCGAACAGGAATTGCACTGGACGCATAGGTTTACCATGCATGGTTAAACCCTGGGCTACCTGCCAGACCGCACGGCTGTTGGAAGTAAATGTAACAGGGTTAAACACATTGACATTATACCCTATAGGGATCCAGTGGTACCTTCTCAGGTTCGGTACGACTAGACCCGACGTTTTGGCACCGACAGAACAGTATACGGTGCCTCCTTCCTCACCTTCTGGTACCAAAAACGGATCCCTATACCAGCACCTTCCAACAGGTCTCCTCTGGAGGCTTTCGTAGACTTAAAAGGCGCAGGTGGTGACCTGTTGGAAGTTCCTGGTAGGTGATGTATTAATGCTTTGTCATCCCGGTCACCAGGTCACCAGTCTTTGGCATCCAACCTGAGATCCGAGCGCCTAGCCGACCCGCCGAGCGCCTCGAGCTGGAGTTCAGCCTAGCCGCCCGAGCACCGGCGGCGGTCTACGGCCCCGTCCACCGAAGCTCGTAGCTCGCATGGCTCAGGTCCCTAGGGCTCCTGGCCTAGCTCCGTTTCGGTTCGGTGGGCCAGGGGTGGGTGCCAGGGGGGGTCTAACTTCCTGAGGAGATGGGTCAGGAGCCCTAAGGGGGTATCAGATGTGTTGATCAAAGATGAGGTGACTTAACCATGATCTTTCAGCCCGTGCCGGGAGACAAGCCTAGCCTCGGCTGTCAAACCACATAACTTGAGAGAATGTGGATTTCCAGCTGTTTGGTGGAGAGTTCCGACTCGCAACTCGAGAGCGCAGCCGTCACAGGCTTGCTGCGAGAGCTGCATGAGGACCATCGGAAACAAAAGTCCGGTGTTTAGGGGGGGCACTCAGGCGGTTGCAAGTTGCAGAAGTCCTGGCAAAGAAGCATGGCAAAGATGTTTGTGGGTGTTTTGTGCGAGAGACGAGTGGTGGTAAAGGATGTATGATGGTCACCCAAACACTGTAAAGCGATACACTGAAGTACCAAAATCGATACCCGGACATGACATGCGAACCCGCTTTCTTTCCTAAGAGGTTTGCCGCTCGCTCATGCTTTTTTGAGGGAGTCTGACCCAAAAAGTGAACCCCCTAGCAACCTAGTTCCTTGATATCTTCCTTCTTCGATCAATCTCGCTCCATCTTTATCACCTCTGTGCCGCATCTCGCACAGTCGACCGACATGTCAGTCGTCCGAGTGTTTCGGTCTCGCGACGGCGGAGCTCGAGATCCATCCGCGGGTGGAGCAGTCCTCATGGATCCATTGCAACCCTGTTTTGGAGGGTCGACCGAGAAGGACACCAGGAGGGTCGTAGGCAGGAGGGTTGGACTGTACCGAACCTGAGGTACGGGCTGAAGCGTGGATCCGTAGAAGAGCGGTTAGATCCAGCTTCATCCAGCTTCCGGGTTCATGACGTCAAGACGTGACCAGGATGTCCAATGGTTCTCATTTCAGCGGCAGGACACCTTTCACGATGGGACCGCCATGCTGGTGAACCTGTGTTGCTGGCAGGAAGAGAAGTGGGCAGAGGAAGTTGCCGTGGCTTTTGGAAGCTTTACCAGTTGTTTTGTTCGGAGGGAATGGCCTAGGACAAAACAAGACCAGTTTGAGCTCCCAAGTATGTGTGCTCTATATATATATGTGCTATCATGTGCGCGTGCTCTCGTGCCCGTGCCCGTGCTGCGTGTGCAGACCGAAAAAAATGTGTGCTCTCCCCAGACCTCCCGATCTCTAGACATCTCTCTCCACCTCTAGACCTGATGGATTGAGACACCTCAATAAGACCATTCTACACCTAGATCCTAGTCTTGTTGACCTAGACCTAGACTTAGACTTAGACTTCTAGACCTAGACCTAGACTAGACCTAGATCCTAGTCTTGTTGACCTAGACTCTCTCTAGACCTAGACTTCTAGACCTGATGTTGAGACCCACAGAGACCTCAGCGTCCCGACGCCGACCTTCCATGCCCACCACATCCTCACACATCCTCACACGTCCTCACCACCGAATGGTTAAAGAAGAGGGTTGCAATTGCAAAGAGAGTTGATGTACATGGCTCCTTTCCTTTGTCCTTCGCTTTTGATCTTTCTGTAGTGGAAACAGTCTTTAAGGGTTGAAGTGAAATTGATGCATGTTTGTGAACACTTTCGGAATTTACGAGATAAGGGCAGCAATTAATTTGTTCTCTGTTAGTTTCCTTGCCTCTAGCTTTCTTGGATTGATAGGGGTGTGTGGCACAAAAGTCTTTTACAAGAGTGCCCCGCAAGAGTGTTCCACAAGACTGTCCTACAAAAGTGTCCTACAAGAGTGTCCCGCAAGGGTGTCCCATAAGAGTTTCCTATTATCCCGGCAAGAGATCCCGAAACAGTGTGTCTTGAGGTCTGTCAGGTCCAGAGGTGTAGAAGCACAAGGTCTAGAGGTCTAGACCGAATGGCTCCAGAGAGATCTCGATGTCTAGAAAGATCTAAACACCTGGAAGTCTAGATCTGGAGATCTAGAGGCCTGGAGCTTTGGAGATCGAGATGTCTTGAGATTCAGAGATATGAAGCCTCAAAAATTCTCGAGCTAGAGATTATGACCAGAGCCTAGAGCTCTACAAATCAGAGGTGTAGGGGTGTTGAGGACTTGAGATCCAGAGAGATCTAGACATCTGGCTCTACAGGTCTCTAGGTCTAGAGCTCTTGAAACAGAGAACTCTAGAAACCCAGAGGTCTCAAGGCTGCGCATCAAGATTCACTATGCGCAGCCCTGCCCAGACTTTTTGCAGCAAGAGCGCTTCCAAGACAACGTCAAGATGCCAGAATGAAATTGTTGCTCCCTGAAAGCCAGCCACATGTCTAAAGGTCACGAGTCACTGCACCTGCTATGAAATCAGAGCGCGCCGAAGACCACAACCATGTCCAAAGCGCTGCGCTTGCCACGAAGTAAACCGCTCCGATCTCCTGCGCCAGCCCATCAAGTCCGAAAGCGAGCACGGCGCCACAAGGAGAGCACAGTCGAGGAAAGCACACGCTCGCGCCCAGATTCTGCGAGCCTGCGCAGCCGAAATGCATTTAAGAACCCCTATAGTGTGACCACACTGCTTGGGGAAAGAAACTCGTTCCTGGCACGGCCATGAGGTTTATGCCTTCATGCTTTGCAGCATCGCTTCAGGCTTGCTGGGATCATGCGTCAAAAGCGATAGACCCATTGCCCTGAGTGAGACAATTTGGGTGTACAGTGAACAGATCCGTGCCACAAACTCTAAACTCTAAACTCTAGACGGATACACTACTATTTTTGTGGACAGTTGAGCAACGTCATAAACCTCTATGAAAGAATTTAGGCAGGACTTAAGATGATGAATCTGTGCGAAAGGAAAACTGCAGTTGGGGAAAGCTTGGCGAAAGGTTTGGAGAAAGGCTCTGATTTTTTGATGAATGGATTTTGTCGCGAAAGGGTTGGCGAAGAGGTTTTCAGTACAAAGCATGTCATCCAAAGATTCATGAAAACCAGGCGAAAGGTTGGCGAAAGGTTCGCGAAGATGTGGCGAAAGCAGTGGTTGCAGATTAGGAATGATTCCCCTTTGCTGATACTTTTCTTAGATGTAAGTAGCAGAAACTCGGCGAAAGGGTTAGCTAAAGAGGTTGTCGGGTGAAGTGGGTCGGCGAAAGCAAAACATGCAGCCGCGAAAGCGTTGCGAAGGGATTGGCGAAAGGTTGTTATAATCTTAATAAAAGTTCCGGATGGTTTTTGACACCGCTCAGTTGGGTCAGAGTGAGGTCGTGCTTTTGTTTAAAGAGGATTATATTTCTTCAAGGTGTCCATCTTTGTTGTTTTTCACTAGGTGGAACATGATCAACGTGGATGAATAAGATGCCAATCTCAAAAGACAAACCAACGGGGTGTTGGTTGGAGGGATGTTTAAAATTCATGGCCCCTGACCCGGAAAGAGGCTCAGACTCCAGGGGGGGCCATGCAAACATTGCAAAAAAGAACACACTTAAGATTCCACAGCCTTCCCAGTCTTAGAACTTCAGTTGAACAGATTTTGGACACCCCAAAATGTAATATTCTTCACTTCGTGACCCAGGCTGCTCCGAGGTCACTAAGAAGCTGGCCCATGTATGACCCCATTGATCATAGAGGCTTCAAACCGGGCCATGAACCACAGGGTCCTTAGGTGTCTCATCGCAGGTCCTCAGCTTCGCGCCTCATCGAGGCGAATCGAATGAGCAGCCGAGCGCATCCGTGCGCTGCGAGCGGCTGGGGCATGGTGTTTCCCATCCGGGCTCCAACCATGGGATGGTACATCGGCTGCAAACTTGGGTGTGATGGAATGTTTAGAACATTTTAGAACCGAACATGCCCAAAGACTTCATGTGTCACTCCGGCCAGATTCTTCTGCTTATAATCCCTAGGGCTCCTGGCCTAGCTCCTGAGCAGGTGGGCCAGGGGTGGGTGCCAGGATGGTCTAACCGTCTTCTGAGGAGATGGTTGGAGCCCTTAGGGAATGTACCACGACGGGAAACGTCCAGGTTTCCAGAGTGGTCTGACACTGAGCTGCTATGAATTGGTGTGTGCAATATTTGTCGTCAAGACTCAAGACTCAAGACTTCGGAGCTAGGTGCACTGGCAAAATTACAACAACGTGCTTGAAGGGGTGGTTGAAAAGGACACGCATCTCTCGCAACAAAAATACATGGAAAGGCTTGTTTAATACATTCGAAGATGATTTCCGGGGTTGTTTGGTCTACTCCCTGTGTCCGAAACGTGAGACTCATGCGGCACCCTTAGGCACCATGGCACCCCCGCCACGGGCGTCAAAAACTCTTGTTTGAGAGTGGGGTTCAAAGGGCTTGAGATTCAGTCAATCTCATAATCCACATCTTCCTTGAACGATCTGAAGAGTAAGTGGTTGAACCAACCTTCAGTCCTTTCATGTCCTTTCCAAAAAAATGCGCAGGGTCTGAAAGGACTTCATATATTGTAAGGGCTCCGCCCGGGTGCCGCCGACCCCTTTTCATCT
>CAXAMN010005780.1:1234081-1267911 GCA_963970005.1 Durusdinium trenchii
AAGAAGAGAGGAGGCAGGCTTCGGACAGGCCACAGAGAGGCCGCAACAGGCCGGCCAGCTGGTGAGGCCTCGGACAGGCCTTTGGAAGTGCTTGGAAGGGTTCTGCTAGGCTTGGCCAACTGCTGCATCCTGCGCCTTTGGAAGTGCTTGAAGGGTTCTGCTAGGCTTGGCCAACTGCTTCACCCTGCGGTGTCCCAGGCGCCTCCCCGCCTAGGCTTTGGCTATAGGCCGGGGTCGGCGGATATATATATATATATAGAGTGGATTCTAGATGATATTAGTGCCTTCAATCCTCCTTTTCACCTTTAGATGGCCCACAACACCCCGAGACCGTCTCACCTCGGTCCCTCCGTTCCTCCTCTTGGACGGATCCGGACACGAGCGCAGGATGAGGAGGAGCTCTCTTTGGAGATGAATGTCTCGGTGGAGCTGGCAACCTTGGACGTTCCGGGACCGAAGATGGAAAAGATAGAGAGGAACGTAGAAGGCCAGGTCTCTCTTGGACAGATCGAGACAGTTTTTGGATGGCACTGTTCAAAAGTATAGACCCAAGGCAGCTTTCACCTCTCAAGGTCAGTGGAATGTATCTTTTAGGTGATTGACCTGCATGTAGATCAACAATTGATGGTGAGTTGTGTGTTTTTCTCTGTGTCGAATCGATTTGGCCAGGGACAAAAAATGAGACATATCTTTTCCAAGACCTCCAAGTACATCCATCCGTACTTAGAATTCTGAAAGCCATTCCAAACACCTGGACCAGGTTCTATTTGGAGGCCTAAAAAAGGCCTTTGGGGGGGGTTGATTCTATTTGATTTTTCAGACACTCTCGCATTTTTTGAGGACATACATCGGACAACAGCGTTTGTTTTGTCGCGTCGCCTGCGCGACGTAAAACAGCCGCCAGGTTTTGAGTGCTGTGCTGCGGCTGTTCTTCCCTCGGAAGCCCAGGTGAGGTTCTGGGAGGTGAATCGTCGATGGTGTAGAACACAAAAACACTGAACCATTCTTTTCCAAAAATGCATTTGGCTGAAATTTTGGATGATCTGTTCATCCAATTTTAGAGAAGTTTGGATGGACTTTCGGAAGATTATAGGAAGATCCGTTGCGTCATGGGGAAGGACAAGGCCAGGGCCATGAAGGAGTAGCTCAAGGAGTGTCTCTGGAGGACAAAGAGAGGGAGCCTGAGGATTTCGTTACGGCCAGAGGAGCAGAGAAAGGGTCGTAGTCTCAGTGCAGATGCGGATCATCTCGCCGGATCATGCGACGCGGAGGATGAGAAGGCTAGCAACGAGAGGCTAGAGCAGTACGACGGATTTTCACTGGGCCGCGGCTGAAGTCACCAAAATGCGGTGTATCGATCGGAAATAAGACATCATGGTTCTCCCACTCCACACCTAATGGCAACGTAGGATTAATCAACGCCCCCCCCGTTCAAGGTCAACAAGGTCAGAGATTGGAGGTATTGGAGGACCACATCCCCCTAATAAAGGTGATGACCTGATGATGGATGAGATGAGGACCTGGACCTGATGATGGATGATGGTTTGATTGGGAAGATTTGGATGAATGGGGGATCCATGGGATTGGAAAACCATTTGCTGATACTCTCTTTGATTGGGAAGAATTGGACAAGGAAGAGCACGATGAAAGCATTAGAAGACAAGCATAGGCCAGAGGGTGGGATTGATTAATAGGGAGAGCTGGTCCTACTATTGGGGGGGGGGTTAGGGCCTGTGTGAGCTTGAACAAGTTAAGATTTTGATAGAGCTTTAACAGGGACAAATTACATATTTGTGCTATATTTTTTGGGGGGATGGTTGCTGGCATGCGCCCTTAGGAGAAGCCATCAAAAGGATTGGTGAGAAAATGAAGACTATGAGGAGTTCATTAAGAAGGTAAGGAATAGGAATATGAGTTAGACAAGAAGGTAAAGAAGCATTTGCAAAAGAACATGAATAATGAAACTAAACAATAAATATAGTTATATATATAAACGTTATATATAGAAATAGTAAACCATATTTTTTCCTGGGGCAGTCGAGCTGGGATTGATTAATAGGGGGTGGTTACTTAATCCTAGGTGCGCATTACGTAGTAGTTTGTATAACCTTTCTGACTGGGCACGTTTTCGATGTTTGTGTGCATTCTCTCACGAGCCAAGCTGCCCTCAAGAACGCATCCGGCCTTCTGCAGGACAGCAGGGTACCATCCCGTCCCAGGACACCTTTATGGGGGTCATTGAACCATCATTGAGAGACGCAGCTTCACTGGCAGCCCGCTTGAACATGCATAATTGTGAAAAAGAAGTGGAAGAACACATGTAAAAAGTGCAATCCCTGGACCCTCATTCATGCTTAAATTTCTGCCTGTTCAAGAAAATCGGCGTGAACCAGGGTTTGTCCTTGTCAAACTGCCTGCGGGCAGAAATCGTTATTCACGCAGATGTTGCTAATTACTTGCAAAGCACCTCTGTTGCAAATCCCGTAGTTTTAAAACATTTTTCGACGTTTCAATTCGGAAGAGAATTGCTGTGATTGGGTGCGGGAGGTTGTATGATTTTTGTAGACTTATTATAAGTTGCATTGCAATGTATTCATCACTCGCAGCAAAAGCACATACGGGCGAGAATTCCAGGGTCGGGCGTGAAAACCATCTTCGGGCAGAAGTACTGCCTGAATGGATTCGGGCTGGAATTCTAGCCTGCACGAGCTCCTATAGGTCCAGAGAACTGATTCGGCTTGCCACTAAATACCCCAAGCCCCAAGCACACCCAAACACCAGAATTGAAGTACTCCCACCATAGGGATCCAGTCGTACCTTCTCAGGTTTGGTGATGGGAGACACTGTTATGTAGGTGCCAGGAGGGTCTATGTACCTTCTGAGAAGATCTTGGATCCCTAGGGCCAGTATACCTGTTTCTTTGTTTCAGTCTGTTTCGTCGTAGATTCTCGCTCCGCAGTACTTCGTCACTGATCCGCAGTACTCCGCAGGGAGCACTTGACGGCCTTGAAGAGCATGTTGCACAGTCGAGCGCAGTTGCACGCCGTACGGACCAGGTCAGGAAACCAAGTCGGATCAGGTCGCGATCGCAGACAGAGAGGGGTTTTGCCACGATCTCCTTTTGTTTTACATTGGTCTGGACCCCCCAAGCAGTGGGGTGTAGACTCTTCCAAACCCTGGCCTTTTGGATTGTAAAGTTTCAGGGGATTCTATCAATCGAGTTTCTACAATATGTCGATTTCAAGCAGTGAACATAGAGAAGACTCGCAATGATCATACATCGATGCACATAGCTGTGTGTGCTTTTTCAGAGATATCCGGACAAAAAGAACTGGTTGCTGTTGGTTTCTTGCAGAGGATGACTCACTTGCTACTGTTGAACCACTTTTGTGTTTTCAGCGCCTAAAGATGAAGCGCGAAACGAGAGCCCTGGGTCCAGACCTCAAACAGTTTGAGACATCATCAACTCCCTATGGATCCATTGTCACCTTCTCAGGTTCGGTATGTGGATCCATAGGGATCCATATATAGGGAGTTGTATTCCACATCAACGAGAAACTCAAGAAGAAGGAGAAGAAGGGAGGGGAGGCCCACGATGATCCCACTCCTTCTGTTTGGTCTCGGACCTGGGGTTGTACTGTATATGGGATGCTGATCCACATCCACATCACTCATGCTTTTCCATCCCAACCACCAGAACTGCGAAATGCAGGGAGAAGCAATCCAAAGACACGAGAGGGCGACCAGACGGCAGCCATGGATGGTTGAGTAGGAGTTACAAACATCCAGGGCTTCCTGACACTTTTTGATCAGGCTGATCAGGCAAGCTGGCGCTCATCTCTAGATATACTCTTTGGCTGAGTACCAGGTGGCAACCCATTGGTTGATTACCACTGCCTAACTAGGGCGGCTTGCGATCGCGCTTTTCACTCGAACATGTCGATAACTCTGTCGGGAAGAAACCATCATTTTCGTCACCTTTCTCAACCCTTCAGCACCCACCTGGTTGCCTCCATACAGCACCAACCCACCTGAGAGTTGAGTCACCAGTGCCTTGATTCTCCCACCTTCACACCATCAGAGATGACAGGTAGTGTGACAGGAGCCACTTGGTGCCACCTCCTAGTCCTAGACTTTGCCAGTCATACCACACCCACCCTCCTCCGTTACTCCCTTTGGCCACACCCAGTCAAATAACCAAATAACCGGGATCTTGGCATCTTGGGCCGTTCGAGTCGCAAAGGGGGTATAGCATAGCGATGCGTGGCATACATTGTATAGGCAACAATTCATGCGACAACAATTAGATACCACCTTGACCATGAAAACACCTATAGATGACCACCCAGACAGTGAAAACAAAAAACGAGTCAATCCCAGATACTCCCATCGTGGAGAGTTCGTCGCGCCACGAGACAAGACTGTCACACACGTCACCTGTCTCACCGTCGTGGTGTCACCCAGGGACAAACTGACGAAATCGACCTCCCCCGGCGCGGTGCAGTTTCAGGCGCAGCGTGTCCTCGGGAGAGACGGAGACCGGAGAGTGGAACCCACCCCACCCACCTTTGGTGGAAGAGAAATGGACATTCAGGGCAACTCACCACGGTACAGGTGTGGAGTTCTCTTTTTGTTCAGATAGACATGTTAGTTACATGTTGAAAAATAGTAACATGCGGTTTTTGCCACGTATTGGTATACAAGCGATTTGATCCCTCAGGTGTCATGTGACTATAGGGTGTGTCCATGACCTTGTAGCAGTCGGTGGAAGGTTCTCACATGCCATTTTTGATAATTATTTGCTAACCATCATCATCCACTGGGAATTGGGACTTGCTTTTGAGATTCATATGAGTCTTACTCCCACTTAACCGTCATAACCGAATTCCCTTCTTACGCCATACTCTCGCAGCAGAGACGAACTGGAAGAGCTCGATGCTGCGAGGCGAACTCATCATCCGCTCTCCACGTGTCTAGCAGAAACACATCTCCGTTGGGCCAAGCGTAGCATCCCCTTCTTGCCAGGGCGAGGAGTTCCTTGGCGCAAGATCAGTCCGCTGGGGGGTAGGAAGGGGGATGAAGAGGGCGTTCAGATGATGTTGAGGTGCAGCTTTGTTAAAATTGAAGTGCTAAGGTGCTACTGCTAGTGGCGGTGCTTTCAGCTACGGTTGTTTTTTTGTGTTTCTTTAATCTTCTTAACGGTCTGATTTAGTGCAGTGGTTCCTGGATGGAGAAACAACTTGGACCAAAGCTTCGAGGATCGGCTTCAAACATGACCCGAGTCAGTGGAAGTGGATGGCACATGAATGGCACCAGCTGTTTGCCATACAAATAAGAAATGGTTCATAAACATGCCCTAGGGATCCAAGTACCTTCTCAGAAGGTACTTGGACCCTCCAAACCTACAAAACAGTGCCTCCAATCACCTTCTGAGAAGGTACTTGGATCCCTAGGGATGGATGGCATGCCTGGCCTGTTTCACTCCGATGGATGTACTTCGGGGAGTGTAACTCGTCTTGGTTTTGCTTGTCTCAAGTTCAGACTCTCGGGCGTTGGAGGCTCAACAGTCGGCGTTAGGACCGAGACTCCCTCGGGTCGGCGTTCGGCCTGAGACCATCTCCTCAGCCTCGGCCTCGCTGAGCATCACTGGAGCCGATGTCATGTCGACATGCTCTGGACCAGTCTAGAATTCCATGGTCCGCGGGAGTGTTTACAGGCCGTAAATCAGGGGGTTCTATGCTATACTCCGGGGGTTCTATGCTATACGATATCAGTGCAGGGGATACTGCTGGCACTATAGGCATGAAATGTGGCATGAACATTCTCATATGCTGTCACTCGTAGGTTGGACAAGTGCAATTGTCAGCTATTTGTTGGCCCATCTCCCCTGTCCGAAGTGTTTCAAGTGCGCTTGTTTCACCATTGTCTTGTTCCAAAAGTATCTTCGGCAGATATCCAGATCTGGTGGCATCGCCACCCCCCAAGGCCGGTGGACTTGCCGCCCAGCGTGTCCCTCAAGGAGATCCTGGACTTGCCCAAGACGCAGAGCGCACCCTGAGTGACTATGTTTTCCATGACCAAACGGTAGTTCAAAGTAATTGTGAATCGGTTGCACATCTGCTGAATAAAATCCATTCACAATGAATAACATTTGCGCGGCACATCTCGTCTTGAATTCTGTGCTTCACTTCTGACAGCTTCTCTGAGCTCAGTAGTTGGACCACGTGCCATAGATGGCGCTTCGTTTTGTTGCGTCGTTTTGGCTTCACACACGTCACTTGAGAATGGTGCTCCGTGGAGCTAGAATTCAGAAATTCAGGATGGAGCTCGGTTCGCGGGAAGCATTGCGCACTTTACCCTTTAAACTTAAAAATAGTGCAGGTACACAAGAAGGCGTCCCTTCTCCAGGGGCAACTCACAACTGCCTGGACCCCCTGCTGAAATGTGGCGAGACTGCGTACGAGCGAAGTAGTGCAATAGAAGCCCTAGAAACGGGAGTTGACACACACACACACACATACATGTGCTTCACGATGACATCACAGACACACATACTAAGGTCAGGGGGTGGATGGGGGGGACATGACGTTATGGTTTTCATGATTTTGAGCGAATCATGATTGTGGGCTTCAACGATCATTTCGCGATGAGGGCAGTGAGATTTTAATTTTACGCGTTTCTGTCGCACCGTACTTGTTTGGTTTTGGGGTTCAGGTCTTTCGTATCGCGCTGCAGTTCTTTTCGGTTCATGACATGCAAACAGAACTCCATGAGGGAGTTGTGTTCAAATAGTTTGGTATCCTTTGTTTAGTGTTGCTGTTGACTCTAGAAAGAGCATTGTTTTTTGTTTCTGGATCGATTGAAAGAGTTCTTTCGTACTGACTTTATCTACTTGACGCTTTTTGGTTTCTCTAGGAACTTCGGTACACGAGCAGATCTTAGGACATGAATGTTTGAACATTGTTGTTGGACCCTGACCGTTTCTATCTTGACTTCTCATGCTTACCTCATTTTTTCCGAAATGTTGTTTCGATGTTTGTTGTGTGTTTGGGATGTATGTGTTGCAGCATGTTGCAGCCAAAATGTTTCCAACTGAAATAAAGTGTGCACCGTTGGCTATATAGTATTGTTTGATCAGATTTTTGAACTTCATGGAAACCGTGGAACGCGACGCTGTGAGACAGATAAATGAACGCTGCTCAACCCCTTGCTGAAGCTAAAGTGCTTTCAGTGGATTTGGAGACAGAGCATTGTTTGCAAAGCGCCCAATGAAGTTTTGGACGAACTACGAGGACTCCTCAAGGCGGGGGTGTAGTGCTAGTGCTCAACCGCAATTCTAATGGTTCTCATGTGTTTTGGACATTTTTCTACCTTCTCCCCAGTCAGGTCAAACATACCATCCCAGAAACAAGTGGACACTCTGAGCTTACGCAGCAATCTCGTGTCTGCAGCCAAACTAGACTACCTGTGTGCATCCGTGCATCGGCTGATTTCTCAGTGGCCCTGCGAACACTGAAGCCAAGGAGTCATCCAGACGAACACAAATTCTGCGGCCATCTATGGCGCGTGTACCTAGTTTCCTGCGACCAGTTGCTACTTCCTCGTGCCACTTCTCTTGCCCTCATGGCTGTGCAGGCGAGGACCTAACCTATGATGACCTGAAGGAGATCGTTGAGAGGCTGACTTGCCGCGTCTCTCCTCCCAATGAGACACTAGAACTTCCTCGTGAAATCGTTTACGTTTCCTCTCTTCCAAAGGAGGATGGTCCGTAAATCTCAGCCAGCCAGTGGTTCACTTCCTTGACATCATTTGACCATGACGAGGACATCGACTTCCATGCTGGGTCGACTTCATTTGCCAAGAAGCTTGTGACAAGCAAAACTTACAACTTCTGCCAGCCCCTTTTCGTTTGAAATATGCTGTGTCAAAAAGGTGACACAATGCAGATGATTTGAGCACTACACTAGGAAGAAGCGCGCCTCATTTCTTGAGAAAGCCGGTGTATCTATGCTCCGTCAACTCGTCTATGGCACCCCTTATAAAGATCAAAGTGGATGACTGCAAATCCAAAGGTTGGCCGCTCCAAGCTCTCATCCCTTCCGGCTATATAGTAGGGAAGACAGCTGGATCGTGGCTGCTTTGCAGGTTGTGAAAATAGGACCACTGTACGACCCTCTGTGACGGTGGAAAGCCTATTCATGGCGCGAACGTGCAGTCGTGTGGCTTCAGGCCTCCACAGCTTTTTGCAGTCGTGGACTCCGTGGACATCTCTCCGGCATGCTGTCGACCTCGTCCTGGCCGGCTATAGCGCGCGAGCGCCTCGATTGACCCAGGGGAGCTGTTCACACAGAGTTTCGGTCCGAACCGCCGCGGAGCAAAGCAGAACTATGTGAGCAGCTGCTGCAGCCCGCCGTCGGCCCATTACAACCAAAAACATGAGCGTTGCCCGCATAGGCGCGCACTTTTCTGCCGACCCTTGCGTGTACATGTATGTTGGTCAACAGAGCATCGGGTGTTCCAGGCGACATTTCTTTCGTTGGGGTGCTGGCTTTACATGTATTTGGCAGTGTTCCCCTACAGTGATCTAAATGTCACCGTATTTAGACTAGAGTCCAAGTATTTCCAGATCGAATGGATTTTGGTGCTGTGTGCCTTAAGCTAGCGAGACGCTCCAGGTCCCTGGCTTCCTGACTTTATTTGATGCATTCTTAAGGATTTGAGTATGTATTTCCAAATCTATTGTTGCACCTGGTTCCTTTAGCCCGTAGAGGGTTTTCAGGGGGCTATCCCCCAGCCTCATTCCTTTGCTCCAGGAGGTTCTGGGACTCCCGCCAGACTCCCGGATCTGGGGCGCAATCCGCCCGCACGCGTGCTCGCTGCGTTGAATGGGTGGGTTTTGAAGTCTGCAGATGTTGAATGCCTTTGAATCATGTCGGTGGTGGGATGATAGAAACAGGGAGAAGACAAGGTGTCAACACTGGATTTGTAGACTTTTGCTGAGATTTCAACCTCAAGCAATGAGTGCTGATGGTCCAGTTTGGCGATGCTATAACAGCGACGACAGGTTTGAACACTACGCTATGGAAAAAATGCCCCAGACACTCAATGGATGGAACACATACCTACATTGACACCTCAAACCACTGCAGACTGATCAGTGCACTAGGCCCCGCTTATGAGGCATACCCAAGTTCTATCTCTTTTGATGTTCTCGCTACTGGGAGTGTAAATGTGAGAGCCGATGCTTTGCAGTCTTCAGGTTTTCACGTTTTCCTGCTTACTTGGTGGCCCCTTGGGCCCTCTATGGCTCACTGTTTTCACTCCTTGTCACCGCCAATTTCTGCTCACTGTGTTCCTGGGACTCCTTCTGCAACAAGCGTTCCACACATTGACGTGGATGGCATGGTCACCTATTTTATATTTAATCCTGTCCACCTATTAAAAGCACACCGCCCCCGCTAATAAGGAAACCTTGGTCGCCTTTTTTAAAATAGGGGGTCCCTGAAATCGGGGTGGTCCAACATAGGGTCCAAAACCAAAAAGTCACCCTGGACATTTTTATATACAATCCTTTCTTAAACTCGTATCCAAAATTCCAAAACCTCCAGATCGAGGGGTCTTCCTTTCCCTCACAAAACTTTTATTAGAACAGAACAGTAGTTCTTTAATTAGACTAGCAACTAACGCTTTCGAAAGGTGATGTCGCTGTGCCATGCGGTTTTGCGTGACCTCGGTGGCAAGTGCGTTTGCGTGAGTCCGGGCCATTGGGGGAAGTAAAGCCTGCTGGTGTAAACAAGGCGTGTCATGGTGGATAGATTTGCAGTTACGGCGGTTACGGTTGTTTTTGGAACCTAATAAAACAAAAAGCTGCTCCAAAATGGGCAATGTTGTAGTTTAGTAGTGGCTTGAAAGGGCGGTAATTTATAAACTAAACCATTTGTAGGAGGTTCCGACATGACTTTTCTTTAATAGGTGTCCGTTTTTAAATACATACTCGTGATTAAATTTGTCAATATTGTTCCTGTACCAGCTACTATTGAATTCCAATATTGCAATCCAATAATTTTTGAAGTTGTTAAATCTTTATATGTTTACACTGTTATTGATAATATGATTAGTATGTAATTCTGTATTTATTGTAGTATTTCCTAAAACAACACTATTAAACTATGATATGATATTTCGAGAACTTTAATATGTTTATCGACATCAATATTGTCATAAACATTTGAACTAGATGTGCATCTGAATGTGTCGTTAGAATAGAGAGTTTGTGAAGATTCAGGTTGTTGTATAAGATATCTTGTTAAATTTGCATTTGTTTAAAGAAAGATCAAATAATTTATCCCAAGCACATTTGTTTTATAAACATATATTCATATCAGATTTTTGACAATGAACTCAACAAAAAGACAAGTAACCACCGTAAGTATAACTGTAAACAGAGAAAAAAGTTTTGGACAGTTTATGGTGTATCAGGAAGTGGCAAAACCTTTATGGAGGACTTCATGAAGTTCTATCGGTCTTGGGTGTACAAACCCAAATGGGAAGAGAACAGAGCCGATGGTAATTCATTTGGAAACCATAATCGAGTCGCGCCAAGAATGGTATTCCGTGGATCTTCGGGTGAGGGGGTCGTTGGAGACATTATCCCCGCAGGTTATAACATGACCTCGCCTTACGCACATGTTTGTGGATACTCGAAGGGCTCGATAATCACTTCCGTCACCTGTCATCTCTGTGTGTGCATTTTATTATGCTATTCGGCAGAGAGAAGTTGGCGAGAAGGCGACAGTCGATGTGTTTCACACAAGGAAGCATTTGCCATATTTGATGCCCACTTTGTGTCGGACGAGCTCCTTGAGAAGACTCACTACACGGGACCACGTTGGACTAGGTGGTCCTCTGAGATCCTTGGAGTTGGTGATGTTCCATATGGGACACATGTCGACAATTTCACATTCACTGTGAGTGAACCCATGCAGCAGTGGGCAAAAATACAATTCCGGAAGAGTTGGCACATGCGCTAGAGTTGTTCAATAGGTACTTACCTGTTCATGTGAGATGTATTGGGCTCTACCCATCTTCTGCAAACGTGCAGAGAAGGGTTAGATTTCTGAAGAAAGGCACGCGTGCTGAGGGAGGAACAG
Organism: Durusdinium trenchii; assembly: GCA_963970005.1. NCBI lineage: Eukaryota > Dinophyceae > Suessiales > Symbiodiniaceae > Durusdinium > Durusdinium trenchii. The sequence continues at coordinate 1,245,232 of CAXAMN010005780.1, forward strand.
CATAGATGTTAATGTTAAGCATGATTGTTGTGTATTGTTGCTTGACTTTGGCACGACAACTGTTAAAAAACTCTCTTGAGCCAGACTCATAATGTTCACCACCGCAATAGCCTTTTCCATGTAATGTTCCAAATACAGAAATTTTTCCATCCTACATATTCCAAAATATCAACTTCTCCACAGTCAGGCCACCCATGCTCATTGCCTAGCATCCAAAAGGCAGGCCATATTTATACCTTTGGGTGTGCCAAGTTTAATGTATCCGTTTTGAATTTCTACTTTACCTCGCGAGTGTAATCTTCCACTAGCAATATTTTGTTACAACTGAAAGTACTAATTCTCCGTCTTCATGTTCAACCAATTCAGGAACATAAAGATGTAATTCATAGTTTACTTTTCTAGCAGGATATTCTACAATATCCCAATTTGTTTTCATTGCATTTATTGTTCTCAAAAATGCAATAATATTTTAACTGTTTCATCTTCATTTTTGTAAGACCAATGTATAAGATTACTTATATCTTCTATCTCAATACCATTTACAGATATTTACGGCTAACCCTGTAGACTTCTCACCAGACTCTTATGAACAATTGTACTATAAGAAGTAAGCATGTTATCATTAAACATAGTTGGTTCAAGTAAATGTATATTACAATTTTTGTCTATTTCAATTTTCTAGATTTGTTAAATCATTGAAATATAGGTAAAAACCGATATATTTTTCTAAATCTGTTACTTAAAAGAAGTATCATCTTGTTCCATCAGTGTCATCATTTATAGTACTATATTCATAAAACAATTCTTTGTACATACTTCCATTAAAACCAAAACTGTCTTTGTTCAATGATATTACTCGAAGATTGTAAATATAATTCTGCTGTGAACTTTTGTTACACCATCCATTAACTATATTTCATTTACGTGTATCGACTTCACTAAATATAGCAGCATTTCTTACAACATGTTCCATGGTTCTTTCGAATGTTGCTTTACTTATAGGATCTGACTATTTTTTAGTAATCCACATCTATCAACTGTAATTATTCCACCTACTTGGCGGCACATATTATCAACAACTATTGTTACACCTGTTGAATTAATATATGAACCTGATACTTCATACGTTTCCATCATTTAACAGTACTTATTTAACTATACTTGTCTTACCGCTCTATACCATATGATTTGTAGTTTTTTAATTCATCACAAATTGATGTTTAAAGTCAAGTCTTTTAAAATATGTTTAATACTATTGGTATATGCAATAAATTCTCCGTCATATAAAATATCACCTGTATCAAATATCACATGTATCTTTATCAAGTGTTAGATTATATGCTTAAAGAAATTACATTGAAGATGGAAATGTTAATACAAAATGTTTTGAAAATGCTTTGATAGCTGTTGAAGACTCCGGTAAAACAAAAAACACATAATGCAAATAATAACCATAATGCCGACGATACTGAAACTATAGATGACAATACAAGTTGATATTTTAAAGATCTTAGATATGTAGATGAAACCGATGATAATTTACATGACAATACAAGTTGATATTTTAAAGATCTTGAATTTGTAGATGAAACCGATGATAATATACATGACAATAAACGTTGATATTTCAATGTATCTTAATTGTATAGCATATAGCTTAGATATCACGTTAATGATTTAAAAAAAAACATATTACAATAAGACTACAAAACCTGTTTAAATAGACTAAAAACGATAATCCAGAGCTTAAAAGACACGTAGTTTAAACAATACATATTAGATGCATATATTTTGATGAATAAATATGATACATACTTACAATTGGAAGATAAACCGACCGCTTTTAATTCGCTATCCATACCCTTATTTGTAGGTTCTGGTGTATTTAGTTATATAAAAACAAAACATGTATATCATATCGATTGAAAGCAAGATTGCATTCCTTGAGGGACTGGGAGTGAATGCCAGCTCACCATGTGGTGTGTGTGTGTGTGTGTGTCGCAGTGTCTTCCCCAGCGCACCAGCTGCATTCAACCTTTCACTTGCTCAACCCGAGGCCTATCGATGCTTCTGGGCATCTTCTCGGAGCGAAGCAGCTCATGGAGAACCTTTTGAGGAACACAAACATATATACATCCCACCAGCGCGCGGTGATGCAAAGCTGGGGTCGTTGCAGGGTAAACGAACTTATTTGGTATCACTGTTGTTGAATGCCCCTGGCGTATTTGCCCAGAAATCATCATCACTGTTGATTGTCCTGCATATGTTGATTTGGTATAGCACTCCTTACACTCAGACATTACATGGGACTGGCATATTGGTTGATCAGTCGGGTCCCATGGAGTGTTTGGGATACTAAAGATTGTAATATACCGTCGTAGTGTTCGTATTCGTTCTTCTTGTCGCCATGATCCTGCTGTTGTAATGTGGCATTTCACGACTGGAAATTGGTTTTGTTCATCTTGCGGTTCAGCAGGGCACGAACCGAAACGCCTGGAGCGTCGAACGGAGTGGCGCCCTGGCCGCCCTCTGGCACTGATGGGCGGTCATTGATTCGATGAGACGAAATGGCCGATCGGCACATGTAGGTACCACTTTGTTCAGGGACTACTTGCCTCAGAGAAAAAACATTTGAGCACGTTGAAATTTCCTCAGCTCAAGCTGAGGAGCAAAGGGGCAGTTGATAGGTTTTACTTTTTTCCATTCCTTACCCAGTGGATCCCAGGCAAACCTCTATGTAAGGAACCAGGGTTTCGTTCGGTCTACGCTTTTAGTCTTTGGAACCACTGGTTACCCACTATATTGGTCACTGGACTCCCTGGGTTATATATGTGTGATACATTCCAAAATCCTCCCTGTGGTGGTGCTCACCAGGAGCCCGACGCCCTTCATCATGGAGTTGGGGGCGCCCAATTGGCGGTCTCGACCACCTGGGAGACCCATGATTAGCCTCGTGAGGCTGGCGGTGTTGACAGCACACAGCGTGGCATTCCTTTTCTTTTGAAGCCCCTTTGGGCAGCCTTGATAGGGATAGAAGATTGTTGAGGAAGAACCTCTGAGAGGGAAGTGGAATGTGATCGTTTCTCCGCTTCTCGGAAGGACCAATTTCATGTGGTTCTTGTTTGTTCTTTTTCAAAAGAGTTCTCCTCATGGCAGAATCAAGCCTATCCATCAGGCTCCCTTTGGAGTGGTAGGCTCCCATGGGTCTTGACATGGAGTGATCAAAGTCGATGGCCTGGTAGGACATCCTTGGAGTTCATGGCCTTCCGATGCTCATTTCATCCACGGAGTATAGGTTTGGGATTCAAATCAGCCTGGAGAAGCCTCAATTCAAGTAGGACCTCCTCTCTTGGCTGATGGGAAGCCTCAAGCAAGAATTGTTGTCCATGTCACTTCCGGACATGTTAGAACATGTTTGAAATTAACCATTCCTTGGGTAGCCCTTAGTATGCTTATAGGCATACTAGGGTCTTAACAGGTGTTTGGAACGGGTTACCAAGCTTAAGGGTGACCCAAGCGTTTCGACCCACTCCCAACCGGCCAAGTTGTTGGGCTTTGGGGACTCGCTTCGCAATCCCTTCAGGAGACCTTCCTTGTTGACAGTTTGATTGATACACCAATATGAGGTGAAACACACCATCCAGGGGAGGTGATTTAACAGTCTACATTGCTTCTTGAACACATCCGAAGCATCCTCAAACGTCATGAGAACACCGCCTGGGTGCCGCCCGGGCTTGCGTGGCGGTCTCAGGCTTCGCCGACAACACCTCCTGGAGTGCGGACGCTCAGGGCTTGGAGGATCGGCGGTGGAGGATGAGAGAGATGGTATTTAGTATACTTGAGATAAGATATACATAAGATTACATAAGTTCTTTTGGAGAGCTGAGCTGTTACACTAGAATGTGATTCACTTTTGGCGTTTGCCGGAAGAAAGAGCAGGGGCAAAAAAATAAGAAGAAGAAGCAAAGAGAAGAACAAGAAACAGTTTTTGGCACCTTCAGGTCTTTGCCGCAGTCGAGATAGAGCCAAAGAGATCCGATTCCAACTAGTTTGTGCAGACAAACCTGAAGCGGCAAATGTGTGCTAATTGTTGTTTTATCATGTTTGATCTGTTCCTGCCAAGAGAACACCTATCACACTTGCAACGCTTTCTTCGCCATTAAAGAAGCCAGCACACGAAAAATACCAAGCAACGGGAGTGCGCGCGACAGCTCAAACAGTGGTCGCTGCCTTTTGCGGCATGGAATGACGTGCAAAAACATGGTTGGTAGTAAGGCTTGCGACCTTAGGATGGACCCAAAGGACCTGTTTCTTTGCTCATTCCCAGTAGACGATGTGCCAAAGGGCCAGCCCAAACCGGCGTTTTCCCTCAAGTTGCCAAGGCCTCCGAGGACATCACATGTCAAGCAGATTTGATGGTTGCTATTTGTAGCGGCCTGCCCCTCCAATATCTTGCTTTGTCGGGTCCTCTCAAGTTTGGGGTAAAGAGGTTGCAGTGAGTCCTGTAGAGGCAGATTGGATCATCAGCAGTTTCCAGTGCTGAGTTAATGGACGTTAGTGGGGATTGACAGACATCTCGGGTTCGACTCAAGATGTTCGCGACGGCGACGCACCTGCTACTTGCAGTGGTTGAACATCCTGTCCATCAAGGGACTCTGAATTATCACCTTTTTTGTCAATGTTGTTTCACCAAAGCGCTGGATCCGACGTGATAGTCACCTCCGTGTTGCTGTGGCCCCCGAAAGAGGCGGTCCCCCAAAAACGACATGAAATGTGTCCCAGTTCCACCAAGGGTGGCAGAAAAGTAAATGCTGAATCCAGTTTTTCTGGGGTAGGGCAAGCATCATGGTTCTATGTGGAGGCAGACGCACTCCCCCAAATGGAAGAATGATCAAAAGTACGTGTTGACCGCAATTCTTGGGCCAAAGCGAGGTGCATTTTGTCCATGGACAAGTTGCAGCGTGCCTGGGGGCTCAGATTGGTGCGACGTGCGGCGAGAAAACCATGCGACTAGCATGGTTTGGATCGATCATGGAGGCAGTCAGTATTTTATAGTCCCTAGGGCTCCAAGTATTTTTTGAGGAGGTTTTTGGACCCTCTAAACCCACCCCAAATACCTTCGTTTCACGAAGGTACGACTGGAGCCCAAGAAATTCTGCTGGACCGAAGAAATCGTGGAACACCTCCTGAGTCACATGGACCCTGACGTCCTCCTCCCCCTGGGTCTGGTTGTTTTCCTCTACCAACCCAGTGGAGTACTCAGGGTCCATGTGAGTCTTCTAAGTCTTCTAGAGTGTAGTATATATTAGTACTCCAAAAAACCATGTCTGGTGGATGTCCCAAAACATGTTCACATGGTTCACATCTCTGCTACCGCCTTTGGCATGCTGGGACTCAGTGGCTTTCAGTCGGTGCACCGCCAGGCCCTGCGCGTGAAACGCCCTGGAGGAGCTGGTCGGGAGGCTCAGGATCCGCCCGGCCGGTCAGCGGAGGTCGGGTCGGGAAAAGCGAGGTCGGGTCGGTCGAAAGTCTGTTTCCCCATGGAATTGGCGGTGAACATGGAATTTGGGGTTGACCTTTTGTCCTTTTAACATCTTTTAAATAGAGCACAGCGGCTTCATCTGTCCGTGAGAAATATCATGTTGATGATTGTCCCTTCAAGCAATTCCATGGGTCGGAAGTGATCCAATTCCAGGATCCAGGATCATGCCGAGAAACTCGGAGGTCCTGTCAGCCCCGAAGGAAGGTTTTTCCGAAAAGGAGGTAGACCTGACTGAGGACGACAGTGGTCGATATAGTTTGTTGGTCGATGACTGAGTAGAAGAAACCCGAACTGGGAGAAGAACGCCATCGGAGCAGCGCTGGGAATCGAACACTCCAGGATCTGGCGAGCAAAAACTCCAGATGGGTCATGATTGGATGTATCACTCAGACACGACTTGTCCGGGACTGGTAGTTGACGACCGCGCAGGCCAGGGGTGGTTGAAATAGGGGTCCATGGGGCTGGCAAAACATATTCCATCGTGGTGGAGTGTTTGGGTCAGCAGTGGGTGGAGTGGAGTTAGTGTTAGGTCGGTCTCTCTTTGCGGCATCGCCCCACTGGACCGGAGAAATAGGAACACACCAGGGGTCTTGAACGCCAGGCCTGTTGGGGTGATTATCCCTTCAATTGTCCAGATGTAATAGAGTTATGTGCTCTTTGCGTTTGACCGACCTCAGTAATAGTATGCACCTAACAGTTCAAGTGATCTATGAGAGTCAATGACTTCCATGTTAGAGTGATACACCGCGATGTCAGGCAATGATGAGCCAGTGCAGATGGCGGCCAAAGAGATCCTGGACGCCTTGGGCAAAGCGGATTGGGACAGCCCGACGCGGTTCAGCGCCGAACGCAATGCGTCAGCGACGCGGCCGCGTCATGGATTCATAGTTTTCGATTTTGTTGAATTCAACAAGCATGGTCTTTCGAACAAAGAGTATACACACACCCAGACACTCCATGTATGTATAATTATATTGACTCCATTTATGACCTATCCATGTAGGTATAACGGTATAACTACAGTAATATATTCGGTTCCATAGATGGTCTGGTGCCACAAACCAGCTGCGCCAGAGCCGCTGGGGACCCATCGAAAGATGTGACCCAGCGTTTCTTCCACGTCAAGGCCTTCGTCACGTCGGTGTTTCCATCCCACTGAGAAAGAGGTTTCCAGCTTCGAGAGCTGGAAACCGCCTTGGCACTTAGCTGGGGGTTCCTCATGTTGACAGTCCTTTGCGTCGACACAGAAGACGTACAGATCTGCAGATGTGTAGAACAAGGAGTAAATGTTGCCCTTAAGTTGTCTTCCAGACTCCCAATTCTGGAAGACTTTGGGGAGATGCGATTCACATGGTCTTTTTCCAACGAACGTGGCCAGTGAACGTTTCATTTCAGATCCTTCATGGCTGCAAAACACGCAGCTTCCGCCTTTTGGTGTAATAGTAATTATTGTAAGTGTGGCACTTGCATCCACTGCACCACTTACATCAGAAGCAACATGACCCCGTTTTCGCCCCACGTGACCCCTCTGGTGCGCACCGCAAAACACGACCACACGCCGGGCCTCTCCCCTTCTCCGCCACAACAGGACTTGACCCCTGCTCAGCGCCATGTCTACCTCCTCCGTGGCCCTGAACCACAGACGGGTCGGTCCACGGACGGTTCCATCGTGCCCGCGCCGGTGCAACGGCGTGGTGAGGAAGAGGGTGGGGTAAGGTGGGGTTCTTCGGTTCTCCAAACGAATCAGTTGGAAAAACCGTGAGAACACATGGAGAAAACCGTGAAAGATTCTCCAAACATCTAAAAACATCGAAAAACATCGAGCAGGCCCGGGAGTCAGTTTGGGATGTCGGAACCCATGTCGATGATACGTTGATGGAACATGATTGAACCAAGAAAGACACACTAAAGCCTCATGAGGACTCACTAGCAGATGTCATTTGGAAATCCGCTTGAAATGACACCATGTCAAGCTATACCAAGCAAATGGTGGTTGTTGGAAAACCCTCCCACATGGCTTTTCACCAAACACTGGTGGCATAGAACGGAAATTCCATGAGATGTTGAGAAAGCATTGGCCGGCACACATCCCCTCCAAACTCACAATTATACATAATCTATAGGGCACATATCCCAGACACTCCATGGGACTGCCATAGGACTGCCGATCAGTTCGGGTGGTTTGAGGTCTGCAATGCTATATGGCGTACATGGAGTGTTTGGGATATATTTCATTGAAAAAAAGTGACAGAACACCGCCGGAGGTCGCCGTGTTTTTGAGCCACGGGCACCGCGCGCCCAGGCTTTGGAAAGCGCTTGCCGGACATGCCCGCAACTACGGAGATGGACCTGGGCAATGAGGCATGACGTGATGTGGAAGGGTTGTGTGTGTACCTATTGGCAATGTGGTTCCTTTGGGAATACTTGCTACAGTTGCTTGCAGGTGCATATTTTTCTTTGAAATGCTTCCATCAAGATCATCAAGCCAAGGTTTGTGACTACTTGGGGTCTTCGGTTTGTGAGCCACATGCGGGTCAGAGATGTTTCTTCCGATTTGGAGCCCCGGGCGGCGTCACCGAGGTCAGAAAACCCTCCGTTCCAGCCGGTGGATGATCGGTTCGGACCGAGCCGAAGAAGAATGGTTCGGTGGGATCCACGGATCCACGGATCGTAGCGACCTGGGTTTGACTGGGCCCGAGACAACCCTGGCGCCGATAAATATAGTTTCCCATCACCGTACCGACCTGGTTCGGTATGTGGATCCCTGTGGAGTTGAATGATGTTGAACTTGAAATGTTTGTTTGCCCAAAAAGCCAAGAAACTTCCGTCTGTTTTTGTTTGGCTCAAGTGTCCACAAGTTGGCTGGAGGTGCCACTCGTGTTCCAGTCCGCTCGGCGCTGAAAGAAGCGGATCGCGCCGGCGATGCCACAACTCGTACGATTACGACCACGTGTCCTCGCAGTGGCTGTTCTTGCAGTGGCCGCTGCCAGTGTTTGGTTGAAATGCTGCTGTTTCAGCCGTGTCGATCTTGAAGCCTCTCATGCTGACGGCAATCAGGTCATAGGCTTGCACCTGGCTGTGGCAGTTTGTATTCCGGTCTTTATTGCCACCAGCCTAGTTGCAATCTACACCAGCCCAGTTGCCATCTACGAGAGGGAGATGGGCTCAAGATACCATACTACTCGCGACTTCATCTACGGCCGTGAAGCAGCAGACCTCTTTGATTATTAGTTCAGGACGACAGGATGTCCCGCTGTGCTGAAGATGTGTTCTCATGGCTGCCCTGTGTGTGTCTGAATCAAGTGGTTCCAGTTTCCGGATGATCCAAAGTGGTTCCGGATGAAGTTCCAATTACAGCGGGCCAAGTGTTGGCCATGGAAAAAGGAGCTGCTGAGCCAGGGTGGATTGCACATCATACGCCAAGCTCAGCTAGAATAATGGTTCATTTGGGGCTGAAATTCGCATACTAGTTACTTAACTTTCAGGTGAAAATATGTGAAGCTAAGGAAGCTCATGATACCAGCATAATCCACGATACTGCAGACATGATCAAAACCGGAATCCGGATTCTCCCAAAGGTGTCCTGTCTGGAACTAAACACATTTTGTATGTTGTAAACCCATTCTAGCCTAATGATGGAAGATTTGATTGAATGCTTCAACCTACATGAGATGTGGGTTGCTTGTGCACCTATTGGCAATGTGGTCCCTTTGGGAAATACTTGCTACATTTTGCTACAGCCAGGGTGGATTGCACATCATACGCCAAGCTTGGCTAGAATAATTGTTCATTTGAGGATGAAATTCGCATAGTAGTTAATTAACTTTCGGGTGAAAATATGTGAAGCTAAGGAAACTCATACCGGGATCATCCGTGTGCAACGCAGACATGATCGGAATCGGGATTCTCCCAAACGTGTCCCGTCAGCCGTTTGGGTCCACCATGGTCCGCCAGTGAGGGCAATGTAAATAGCTCGCGAATTCGTTGGTGCGCGACCGTTGCGCTGGAATTCTGGGTGGGCACTGAACTCTTGACACAAGTCCAATTACTATCAGATTGTTCAGGGGCCTAATTGGAACTAAACAGAACACATTTAAGTTGTAAACCCATTCTAGCCTAATGATGGATGCCTGATTGAATGCTTCAAACTACATGAGCGATCTTCAATGTTTTTGGAGCAGATCAGTTTTTTTGAAGCGCAGTTTCATGAGTGAGGCCTTTGGGATGCTGTTGTTCTTAACTCTATGGATGGCTTGCTGCCGCTTGCGGCACGGCCCCCCTGGGAAGACTCCACACTCTTCGTCCATGTCCTGCGCAGGCTCTTCATACGGCGGTGCGGTGCACCAAGGCACCTCCTGTGGACAGGGGACATGGGGGATGGACTGGTCGATGAGGGCGGAGACCTGTCCTCTCCCCTCGACCCATAGAGTGTTTTTTTTCTCGGGGAGACACCTCAAACGGGTGGCCCTGGTATACCTTCCCAAAAACTCCATCAATGTAATTAGTCATACTGTATATTCCATACATGGAGTGCCCCTCTGGATTTACATTCTTGAGGGAGACAGATGTATGTTCTTCCAGCCGGACACTAGTGGTGCTATGGCTGTGATGCTAGGTAGTTAAGTTTGGTTGAAAGAACGGTTCGAGTAGGCTCGAGCAGAATAAACCTGGGATCAAATTGAGCAAAGGGTTCTAATCATGAGGGAAATGGCAATAGGACTTTTGATGCACACTGTTCATTCTTTTGGATGATTTCAATATCTTTCGTTCATGGTGTATTATGGTGTATTATGGTGATTTGCTGACCAACTGAGAAAGACTAGGTCACTTATGATGAGTTGATCATTGTGAAAACAGGAGGTGGCCCTTCACAATGGTTGTTCGCTGTCGTTTCTGTCAAGCGATGGATATTTGATGATTGCAGTGTATGGTAATTTGTATGATCTTATTTTGAACATGGACTTGGTGCCTTTGAGGATTTTATGATTATTTGATGTCTTATACATGTCCCATATCATGAATATTGAATATATGCAAAGCAAAAATCCAGCCTCAGGCTGGCAGGTCAAAAGGTTTCATAATGCTTTCCCAGTCGGGAAGGCTAGAGAGAGACCCATACTCATCACCAAAGACTAGGAATGTGGATTTGGAAGTGACGTGGTGTTTGTTATTTCTGACTTCTTATTATCAATCTTTCCCAGAGTCTCAAAATAGATGCCCGCCCTTTGTTCATTGAATGTGTGAATATGGTTGAATTGTTCATGGCCCAAGTGTGAATTTGGTCTCTCATGGCCTGTAGAGTCATTGCTGATGTGATCAAATCATATCAGGATATCATAAAGGGATGCCTCATTGGAGTCTTTTTTGTTCGTACCGAGTTGAATGTGACTTGGTACTGCTTAGTGAGGGTAGTCCGGATAAACGATGATAGGATAGCCCTAGGGAATGGACATCAATGATCTGTTTGGGGGGGCCTGCCCCTCAACAGTCATGAGGAGTCTCCAGGGTTCCTCCAAGTACTTCCTCAAAAGGTATGACTGCACCCTCCTGGCACCCACCCCAGTCCCACCGAACCGAAATGAAGAGGTACTTGGAGCATCTTGGAGCCGTATCACAACTTCTATAGGAACCCACTAGGCAATCCTACCATGGGGACAGTTGTTTCACCTGAGCCTTCCATTCGAGTTTTTCCATGTGCAAACCAAAAACAAACAAAGGCTTTGTGTAGGGTCCTCAATCCCTGGTGAATGTGGGTGTCTATTCACTTGGCTTTCACGGATGTTCTTGGATGTACCTGGACCCGAGTCAGTCGTCGTACGGAGCTCCGGCGACGGAGTCGTAGCGACGTAGCTCGAGTTTGACCACACTGGGTCGATCGATCTTCTCAGCTCTGCATGATCGATCTTCCTCTTCCCAACAGAGGTTGCAGGACCCGACTGTTGGACTATCCCATATTCATACCTACATCTTCAAAAAGGCTGAAATTACGGCCTGAGCTCAAAAATCAGCCTTTTAGCTCTTCGGGCTGAAAATCAGCCTGCGGGCTGAACTTGTTTTTCAGGAGAGAGTTTTTGTGATATAAATATATAGGATTTTGTGATTTATACTCGGGCGGGAATACCCGGGACTCGGGCGGGAACACCCGGGACTCGGGCGAGAATTGCCGGGGAGCTAGTTCAGAGAGTTTAAGATGGGTTAAGCCAAAACTTCCCAAAATGCACTCGGGCGAGTTTCAAGAAAAATCCAGAAGAAACGCCCTCGGGCAGAAAAGCTGCCTGAACACAAAAAGACTGAAATTACGGCCTTAGGTAGATGTAGGTATACCCCATGCAGGTGATGGGTCCAGGTTTCTTGATCGACTCGACTCTCGCCAGGTCCGACGGATGTTACAGGACTATGCACAGGAGTTGGTGGAGAGTGGCCGCTTGGGCGAGTGAATCCTCCGACGTCCCAAGCGGTTCGATCGGAGCTCTGAAGGGCCCATCATATCCTCAGGCGACCAGTGGATGGCTCGACCCCCCGAAACACACACCCACCCCTGGCCGAACCGAAAAGGAGGGGACGGCCAGGAGCCCTAGGGGCTGATTTGTTTTATGTTACAAGAAAAGGACAGGAGGATTATTTAGTTTGGAACTCCATGGTCAATCTGGATCAAGAGGGAATGGGGTGAACCCCCTAACCACGACGTGGACTTAGAATTTGGCAACGTCAAAGACTTCGACTTCGATGATGAAGAATTTGCCTGGGAAGAACGCGTTTTCGCTTCATGTCAACCGCATGATTTGGAGAAAGGTCACTAAAACTTTCAGCTTGGAGTGCGACATCCATGTTGCACATGAAGATGTTGTTTCCACTTCCGGTGGCCACCAGCAATCAAATGTTCAAGAGGTCAAGTGGATTCCAAATTTGTGGTTAGTAATGAACATTAAAGAAACACACATTTGCTTGCCTGTCACAATGATTCAATCAAACAACGACCATACAATCATACATCATACATCCATTGATTTGTACAACACGAAAGGTATCGGTCTGTTTGCTCCATCCTCCAGCATATGATGAACAACCGGTCGTGGTTGGTGACCAATGTCCCAAGTCAGTTGCGGGCCTCAATGGATCAGATGCCAAACGGGTGCCCCTTACCGATACTGCATGGGACTGGAATATATTTAATCAGAAAAGAGCTGGTTGAAAAAGGGGTGAATGTTATATGCCCTAGGGATCCAAATGATCCAAGTACCTTCTCAGAAGGGGATTGGAGGCGCTGTTATGTAGGTTTGGAGGGTCCAGTCGTACCTACTGAGAAGGTACTTGGATCCCTGGGGATGGGTCGAGTCAAGGTACGCAGGTGGTTGTGGAGGATTTCCTGAAGAACCTGCAGTTGTCGGGCGTGGTGAAAGGAGGAGCCTCGGCGGGCCTGGCGGGCGCTGGGCGGGTGGTCTCATTGTGTCGTACACCTGCCAGCAACAGCAGCTGCGCCTGCCAGCAACAGGCAATGGTTTTTGGGCAGTGACGCGGCGAATGGGACTGGAAAGGATGGCCTGGAGTTGGTAATAACCCCCCCTGTATTAGTGGTATAATTTGGGTGGTGATTGTAGGCCATTCCAATGTGCAGTCCCATTGGTTGCATTTGTTTGTGTCAAGATGCGCTATTTGTAGACTGCATACGTCAAGTCTGTTGGGGGATCCATGTGGTTGTGGCTGGACAGATCAAAGAAGACAACAATTCCGGGAGACCCTTGTCCATGATATTTCCAGATGCTAAAGAGGAAACACACATATTCTTGAAACCAGACATCGCAGCAGTTTGAACAAACAAGTGTGGAAGATAAAAGAGCCACCCACACGCGTGTGGAACAATCACGGCAGATGACGATATAGTGACGGTCACCCGGATCAGCCATTTAGTCCACATCCAAGATCATGATCTAGACCTTGATTTTCAGCATGTTTGTTTTTTCCCCAAACAGTTTACTGTTAGGGGTTCTCAATTCTTTCTTAAGACGTGTCCGCCCTTTGTGTCACTGCTGGTGTCCGCCCTTTTCCGCTGGCCATGTAGCATTTCTATTCATTTGTCTCCCAGTCTGTCACTGCTGGTGTCCGCCCTTTTCCGCTGGCCATGCAGCATTTCTATTTATTTGTTTCTGAGGTCCTCCGGTCTTGTCTCCCTCTTGTTTGTCATTGTGTCCGCCTTTTCTCCCTTCTGTCTCATTTTGTCTCCGGTCTTGTCTCGCTTCTTGCTGGCCTTCTCGTCTCCTTTGTTGTTGGTCATTGTGTCCGCCTTGTCTCAATTCTGTCTTCCTTCTGTTTCCTTCTTGTTTGTCATTGTGTCCGTCTTGTCTCCCTTCTGTGTCCTTTTGTCTCCCTTCTTGCCTCCCTTTCTTGTTGATGTCTCAAAGGTGGACTTGGGAATGCTTCGTTGTTGTCCCATCTGTTTGGGGCCTACGGTGGTGTAATTTTGAATTCTATTCCATGCAAAAAGCTCGGACATCTCCATCTCAGCTGACGATTTCTTGATTTCGTCGGCTGGGCCAACCGCTCCGCCACTTCGCTTCGACGTATCGCGGAGGAAAGCATTGGGAAGCCGAGCTCTCCTTGGAGGACGTCGCTCGATGGGTTACCGGGGCGGTTTGGGATGGGGACCAAAGGGACGTATCGCGGAAGTGAAGCGGTTGGTCGACTGGGTGGTGTGGCGGTTGGTCGACGTTGGTGTTGTTGTTTTTTTCGTTTTCACGGAAGCGGCACCAAAAGGTCGTCAGAAGAGTCCATGTAATTCCATTAATTAATAGTGGAAGCATGGTGGTCATGAGTCATTGAAGCCGGTGCCAGATACCTCCCTTCTTGAAAGACGGGTTTCTCGTGATTGAGAGGAGTCCAAAGTCCTGGCCTTTGAGGCAGTTGGATTTATATACTGAGATATACTGAGAGGAATCCCGGAAATAAGTCCATTGACCGTCGGGGCCGTGCTGGTGCTCCACATTTGCTGGGCTGAGCAGGTTGCAGCGGCTGCACCACGAGGTTGAACACGGACAGCTCCATTTGCTGGGCCCAGTGGTGGACGATAGCTCCGTAGTTCCACCGTGTTTTTGCGCGAACTCCTCCGTTTTTTTTGGATCTCCATGTGGTTGTTGTAGAAGAAGCTGCGAGAATTCGATGATGTTTCCAAACAAAAACCGGGTGCTCCAAATAATGCATCCCAAAAATCTACGGTTTTACGCCTTTTTTCTTCGCACCAGGTGTTACCGTTCGGAACACCGATGTTCGTGCGACATCTCAGGTCGCGCGAGAGTCTGGGATCAGTGCCATGATCGTGACCGCACCAGGCCGTGTCGAACGACTATGAGAGTCATGATGACGGCGCCCCATTCGGTGAAGAACCGCGGGGATTTCGGTGGAAAAGTCCCAGGAAACGAGAAGATGAACTGTTAACAGCAGCGAGCTCAGGGAGTTTTGATCCAGAAATGGTTGCTTTTCTTCCTACACCGGGTGGTCTTCTCGGCACCAAGCCTTGGTGTCCCCAAGGAAAGCGAAAGATGCCATTCACTCTTCGGAAAAAGGTGCCCACAAGCAGGAAAGAACAACATGTTCGGCGCTTTTAAAGTCCTTCAGCGCTTCAATTACCCACATTTCCCCATAACTTGGAATCATTTACACCACTTGAGAGGAAAGTCGATAGGGACCTTTTCACCATCTTCTCGGCTGTACTTGTTCTTCCCAGATGTTTTTGGTCCTAACATTGAGAGACACACCCATGACAGAACTGTTTGCTTTCAGTCTCGTGACGCTTCGTGATGCGGCGAACTCGCCACCGTAGGGAGTGATGCGGTTTCCCGCCCCGCCACGGCCGCAGGGAAGCCGATCATGGACGAACTCATGTCTGCCCACATCGCTTCGGGCGCCTGTGCGGCAGAACGACAGACGCGCTGCTTAGGAACCACTTATGGTGGCAGCCGTCTCGCTTTGGAACGCGAATTCAGCTCGTTTCGGAACGCGGTTTTTGGATCGTTTTGGAACGCGGTTCAAATGTGGGTTTCTGGGGAGTGGTTTCTGGGAGTGGTTTCTGGGGTTTCTGGGAAGCGGTTTCTGGGGAGTGGTTTCTGGGGAGTGGCTACTGGCGAGCGGATTCTGGGGAGTGGCTTCTGGGGAGTGGGCCCTAAGCCAAACCAAAAGAAACCCTAAAGGAGCGAATCTTTGAGCAAAACCAAAACAGACTCTAAAGAAGTGAAGCCCTAAGTCAAACCCAAAGACATCCTAAAGCAGCACAGCAAAGCCCTAATCCAAACCAAAAGAGACCCTAAAGACGTGAAACCCTAAGTCAAACCGTTAAACCCAAAGACATCCGAAAGAAGTGAAGCCCCAAGCCAAGACCAAAGAAACCCTAAAAGAGCGAAACCCGAAGCAAAACCAAAGGAGACCCTAAAGAAGTGAAGGCCTAGGTCCGACCCAAAGACATCCTAAAGACGCAAAGCCCTAAGCCCGACCACAAGAAACCCTAAAGGAGTGAAACCCTAAGCAAAACCAGAAGAGACCCTAAAGAAGTGAAGCCCTAGGAAGTCTCCTAAACGCTCATTTGGAAGACTTGTGTGGCTCACTTTTGGAGGAAGTCTCGTGCGAAACGCTCCTTTTGAAGCATTGCACGGCTCACTTTTGGAGGAAGTCTCGTCCGAAGCACTCGTTTTAGAGACTCGCAAGGCTCACTTTTTTGTTAGAGTCACACAATCATACACATGTGACACATTCCTTTCTTGCCTTGAGGCAATCAGATCAAAGCTGGAGGACTTGAGCATCTATGATTGCATTGAGATTCAGATGACTCGACCCAAGCTGGATGACAGTGCTGCTTGGACTGCGCCGCATTGCTCAATGCTCCTCCACTTCAACAAGGCAGGTGTCTAGATTTTTGCCAAATGGCTGCAGACAGTGGAGCGCTCATGAGAGGCCATGTAGCCGGTGCACAGCCACCTACTATGGAGATCTTAGCTGGCTAGACAACAGGCCTGGCAGTCCCTGGCAGCAAGCGATGCTGTCACCAGCCAACTGGAGATCATTTTTCACCAACCATTGACTTGTACACTTTACCTGGCTTTTCAGCGTTCTCTTTGGCCTTGGACTATATGCATTCTATGTGCACCTGGGATGGCTGCAGTACTTTTATGGCTCCATCTTTCATTTGCTTTGCTTCAACATTCTGCCAGGGGAGGCTTTGCAAAACCTTACTACCATTGGAGTGTTCATAAAGACATTCCAAAACAACAACAGGACCAAACACAAATACCTGACGAGGCTGGATAAATTGACAATGTTCCAGCCCAAGAAGGGGTATCCCAGATTGAGGGGTCGAGCTGCTGACATTGCTGGTTTACATGAGGCAATGCTGGCTCTTTGGTGCAACTACATGGTACCAGGTGATTTGCAGCACAGACAAAAACGGCTATGTTTGCAGTTGAAGAGAAAGATTGCTGACATCCTGGAGACCAACTCACCAACCTATGGTCACACAGCCGTTCCAGCCATTGCTGCACAGCAATTGCTAGAAGCAGGGCTCAACATGGCCCAGCTTCATGGTCAGCTGTCTGAGTATTACCAGGGTATTGGCTTGCAAGTTTTCAACCTCACAAGCAAAACTCATTTTTCTTGCACGCACTGCAGCTCAGCCGGTTTATTCACCCTTTTCTTGTATGGTGCTACAAGGGCGAAAGCGCAAGGGTTCAAACTCTTTGGAAGTCTTGCCTTCCTGGGTCGAAACGCTGGCAGGCTTCAAAGAAAGCTGCCTACAACGAAAGGCCTTTAAATTGGGTTCAAGGCAAAATCTAATGGAGCATTAAAAGGCACATGCATTCAGTGCTAGATGTATTCGAGTTTCTTGTGTCAAGTACCTATATAAAGTACTTGAGAAACTCTTCTGACAATACTTGTGGTGAGGTTACCTGTCACAGACCTCTCTGTGTACATTTCTGTGGTGACAACACTTGTGCTGAGTATTTGTGAGGGACTTGTCACAGACCTCTCTGTGCATATTTCTGGTGACAATACACTTCATTCAGGGACTTGTGCCACAAATCCCTGTGTAAATTTCTGGTGACATTGTTTGAGCAACAAGATTGCTGACACTTTGGAAACCAATTCACCAACCTATGCGCAGCTGAGCCAATTTGGCACAGCAAGCTCACCATGGCCCAGCTTCATGGTCAGCAGCCGTCTGAATGTTACTAGGGTTTGGGCTTATTTATTACAATGTGTTCAATAAAAATCTTATGTAGTTTGTATGCTGTTTCCATGTTTGTGCAAAAATTAGTTTAGTTGTGCAAAAATTAGTTTAGTCGGAAATTTAGTTGCCTACCAAACTAATTTTCCCATTTTACTAAAAACCAGGGGAAACTAAATTTACTACAAAAGGAGACTCAGGGTAAGCAAAACTAAAAGAGACCCTAAAGACGTGAAGCCCTAAGTCAAACCCAAAGACATCCTAAAGAATGAAGCCCTAAGCCAAGACCAAAGAAACCCTAAAGAAGTGAAGGCCTAGGTCCGACCCAAAGACATCCTAAAGACGCAAAGCCCTAAGCCCAACCACAAGAAACCCTAAAGGAGTGAAACCCTAAGCAAAACCAGAAGAGACCCTAAAGAAGTGAAGCCCTAGGAAGTCTCCTAAACGCTCATTTGGAAGACTTGTGTGGCTCACTTTTGGAGGAAGTCTCGTGCGAAACGCTCCTTTTGAAGCATTGTGCGGCTCACTTTTGGAGGAAGTCTCGTCCGAAGCACTCGTTTTGGAGACTTGCACGGCTCACTTTTGGAGGAAGTCTCGTACTAAACGCTCCTTTTAGAGACTTGCAAGGCTCACTCCTGGAGGAAGTCATACGAAACGTTCATTTTAACTAACAAATGCTTTCGAAGCACTACCGAAGGATGTGTGTTCCAAAATGATCCGCGAAACTGGTGTCAGACTGCGGTCCCGGAGAGTTTTCTGTTCCTCTGTGTTCCAATGATCTGTTTCTGGGTGCCCTTATGGTAGTGAGGAAGAACAATTTCTTGCGTTTTTTGAATGGATGGTAATGGGCTCAAGGGAACTTGCGCTTGCATTTGTTCCTACAATTAGGTTCTGAACGAGCATAGCCATGCATCACCCGCCCCTGCCCGGGTATTTGGAGATTCCAGAGTTCCTGACAGGCTCGATGTTTGTTGCGGTGTTTTTTTGGGGAGTTGTTTGGAATTGAGGTTTGGATCATGAATGAAAGTCCCTGTAAACTATGTTTTGGATTGTTTTGGGGAATAGGGCATTCTGCAGCCCCGAGTATTGCAATCATGGCACCAAGACCACTTGCGGATCGGCACCAAGTCTGGTTTGATCAACCTTCCGTTCCCTAAGTCACCGTATCCTTCCAGGGAACATCCTGAACATCCTCCAACCTCATCATCCCTCAGCGCTAGCGGAACATCCCCGCAAGACCCCAGACCACCTCCACCCGGATTCGGTGCGGTCCGCGCGGGTTTTCTTTCTTCAGACCCTCCGGATTTGGCGCGCGCCTTGCTGGAACGAGGCACTGCTCAGGAAGAGGGCACTCAAAGACTCTCTTCGCATGAGGTGGGCGTGTCACCAAGACGATCCGCGATCGGGGTGCGATCACGGGTGATTCCAACTATATACTCGACTACTACTCGATCGCGCGACTTCGCGCACGCGGGTGCGAGTTATGGTTTTCGGGCGCGGCAGTTCTTGCTTTGAGTTAGTTTCACACGTTTTTCTCACCCCTGTACCTATGGCACGCAAGAAGAAGAAGAACACATTTTGTGCTTTTGCTTGCTCTTCTTCTTTTCCTCTTCCAGAGATATAGAGCAACAACAACGACGACGACGACGAGTAAGACTACGACTACGACTACTACGACGACGACTACTACTACTTTACTACATACTATCGCTACTACTACTACTACTACTACTACTACTACTACTACTACTACTACTACTACTACTATTACCACTACTACTTCTACTACTTCTACTTCTACTCCTCCTCCGGCTGCTGCTGCTGCTCCTGCTGCTACTGCTACTGCCACAACGACAAGAACAACCAAAACACAACAACAACAACAACAACAACAACAACAGCAACACCAACACCAACACCAACGACCACGACCAGGACAACAGCAACAACCGCAACCACAACCACAACCACCACCACCACAACAACAACAATACACGGTCTCTGATGGTGGGCCTGCTGGCCCGCTGGTGGGCGTCAGCCCTTTAAATCACACAAACCAGCCCTCCGGGAGGGTAGGGAAGGTTAACCTATAGTTACACTTAACACTTCACACATGTCCCCCACACCCAGGCCTGACCCCACTCAGCTTAAGCACAAACATACCGGTCATGAGTGGGGTCGTCGGATTGGGGAACTAGAAAGATCGACTGTAATACTCCGATAAATAAAGCCATGCCATGCAATATCTATACTACATGACGGAAGGATATTTTGATAGATCCCAACCAACCTTTTACACCAAATATGCCGCCATTTCTACAGCATACTCGATGGCTGAACCAAATAAATGGACAAGGGAGGGGAGCACTCATATACTTTAGGCACTTTTAGGCAAGAAAGGCACCAGAAGTGGTTACCAAGGCATTCTGAGTAAACCCCGGCTTGCAAGCCCCAGTTGCAGTCCTAGATTTGAGATAGAGAGATGTCGGACGAAGACTTCCTTTCTTTTTGAGACGATGCAGGTAAACAAATTTGACCAGCATTCAAGAACCAAAACCACTATAGTCACTTAGGCCATATCCCAGAGACCTCCATGGGACTGTGGTATTGGCCCACATTGACCCCTCCAATTAACCACCCCTTTTGTTTGATCGGTTTTCATTTGCCAGTCCCATGGGTCGTGTCAGGGTCTTTGTGCCACCGATCCTTTGGCAGACCCGAAGATGGATCAGATCAAATCCTCTGAATACACCCACCCAAATAGTTCACACCAACAAAAACGTTTTTTTTTTCAGTCCTTGTGTAGATATACACCATGTAGTACCGGTGTGCTTGCAAACGTGTCAATCACATTCAATCAATACAGCTGCCCCACGCTGGGCCGTTCCAGCCTTCACCCCCAAACACCCAAACCGGCGGTCGCTGTTCAACCGGTTTTTTCCACTGTCCCCCTGCCCGCGCGTCACGTTTTTCCATGCGCTGAAGGGTCGACCATTTGACCGCAGGGTCGCGCCATCTCCAAGCTCCAACCGAGCAAAAGTTTGCCGCCCATCCCACCGGAGGGCAGTGTGCCCCTGCTGCACCCGGAAAGCGGAGAAACCGCGCCGTTTTCGATTACATGTATTCTGGAGGGCCGGGCGGTAGGAGGGGGGGAGGTGGATGGATTGAGATGAGCAAACTTGTGGAAGATGTATTCAATGGACCGGGACGTTTAAAAGTGACCTTCCTTGAGATCTCAGTGGCTGAGGTCACAAACAGGCCCTAAAGACGCTAAAGAGGTCACAAACAGAGGCAGAAACAACATTATGTAAGTAAGAAAACTGAGATACACAAAAGGAGAGTCATTTTTGCAAGCCCTGCATATATATATATATAGAGAGAGTATATATCTATATAAAATTAAGTGTTTTGATGTGTCTTGTATCGTTTTGTTTAATTGGACAACACCAAACAGGCTTCAGTAAGAATGAACTAGTAGATAGGCATATATATATAGTAAATTCGTGCGAAAGAGGTAGACCTAGAACCTCGGGCTCCTCTAATGTCAAGAATTTATTCAATCTGCGACTCGACTTGAGCATCTCTCTGGTCGTTTTTGTTTGCATCGTTTTGCGTCGAACATATCCCTCTCTTTGCATTTGCGACAAACACTTGTAGACTTGGTGGACTTGGAGTGTGCCAACGACAGCCTGCCGACGGCATGAGGATCTGACATCGTCAAGTGACCACCCCTTTTTCACATGGAAAAACCCACCTGCGCCATGATCTGGGTTCCCAAGGAGCCCTTCGAGAAGTACGCCTTCTTGGCGGAGGCTGGTGACCTGGCCTCCAATGGATTGGATGGATCGTGGATCAGATCAGATCTGCTCGGGGGTGCACCGATCGAGGCTTCCCGAAGCTGATTCACCGCTTCGCCACCCCGAGAGGTCGGAAACCGTTCGGGCTCCGTTCGGCCGCCCCCCTTCGTTTCGGATCAGTGGGCCAAGGGTGGGGGCCCAGCAGGGGGGGTTTGACTGCCGAACCTGAGGATATGGTTGGAGTGGAATAGGGCAGATGAGACCTACTGGTTTTCTCGCAAGTCTGGGTGAGGTCGGGTGCCAGAGGATCTGTTTCTTTTCGTCATCGATGTCTTCATGTCCCAAAATTGATGGAAATGGCTTGGTTTGCCCGGCATGATGGTACTCGTAGTATCAAACACACTCCATGGGACTGGCATGTATACCTACATTGGGGTGGTCAGTGATGGTCAGTGTATCACATATTCGATGTTTGGGTATGGAACGCAGTCCAATTCATGTGCATGTAGAAAAATGTACAGTTGCTTCATTTGCCCCTTTTCTATCCTTTCCTGTGCTTGGAGGGCCTATAGGTAGGGAGGCAGGTTCAACTGGAATGGGTGAGACGTGGTGAGACAACATGATTTCCTCACAATATAACCCCCACAAGACAATATACAGCCAATAGCCGTGTTGTTTCTACGACCATGTCATACTTGGTGTCTTTCTTTTAATCACTTGCATGCATGCCATGCCGTGTGTGCATACTAACTCAATTGACAACAGCTGCCGGTCTACGGCCACCCACGGAACGCTGTGTGACGTCCACGCCTCCTTCCCTGCCGTCCGACGTGTCCGTCGCTGCCAAGGTCACTCCGTTCAAGAGTTGAGCCTGGGCTATGCAGCACTCCACTTGTCCTTCTGAGTGCACAGTCGCGTATAAGACGCCCGTGGCACGGCTTTCGGCACGGCGGTGCGGCGGTGATGAAGCGGCTGCAGTGTTTGGTCAGTCCTTCAAAGGTGGGAGAAAGGTGGCGTGAAGGACGTCACTGAAAACAATATGAACAGGTTTTACAGTCCAAATGTAGGGGGTGATTTTTCTTCAGCAGTCTACTTGGTACTTGACCCAAATCGTATCTCACCACGAAAAGTCGTAT
>CAXAMN010005780.1:1309152-1343385 GCA_963970005.1 Durusdinium trenchii
TCTGTCTCTGTCTGTCTCTGTCTGTCTCTGTCTGTCTCTGTCTGTCTCTGTCTGTCTCTCTGTCTGTCTGTCTGTCTGTCTCTCTGTCTGTCTGTCTATCTTGTCTGTCTATCTGTCTGTCTGTCTGTGTCTGTCTGTCGGTCAGTCGGTCGGTCCATGTTAATGTGTTTGTGACCTTTTTATTTAGCTCGTTTTGAAACCAATGATTCTGGCCTTCATTTACTGAAAAGGTTGTTTAAACATGTTAATGGTACTTCACAATTTCAGAAATTGCAAATGACCGCTTTATATTCTTTTTGTGAGTCCTTGAAAAAAAGTTTGACTGGAGGAGTTACGACACTGCTGGGCTGCCCGAAATTGTTTGAGCACTCACACTCTCCATTCATCGATTGGATTGGCAAGTTGATGAGATTGAATCGAAGACCTCTGGGCAGATGACCTTTTCAATTGGCCACCACGTACAAGTCTTTGAGCTGGTTCTTAACTATGCAGCATCAATCTACAACTGTCGTCCCAAGAAGAGCTCTTGCTGGATTTTACCCATGTGGCAACCAGCATTGATCAAACGATCAAGCCACTAAGAACTTCTTCACAAGACTTCAGATGATCAGAGCTTACATCTCTGTGGACAGCACCTTGGGAATCAAACCGACCTTCGTGGTGGCCAATGCTGGCTGAAGCCAGCTTGATTCGTCCAGAAACCCACACCCTGTTTAGCGACTGGCAGCCTTGCGAGAATTGCTGCTTCGGATTTCCAATCAGGGTGGACATTTGGATGGATGACTGGGCGGCCAATCTCATGAATGCCGCAGAGGCTGCCACCAAACAGATCCAAACAGCATGAGCAACCCTTGGCAGCCTGTAGAACCTGTGGTGGATTTCCATCCATGGCCAAGCATCCAAACTCATGGTCAATTGCCAAAGAAGATCTGCCGTGGCAGAAAGCATCGTCGCATGATCATTCTTTCCAATGCCCTGTGTTGTCAAGGGCAAGTTGACTCATTGGATTGGCAGGTATGAGTCATTAATTGGTCATTGACGGGCAAGCTGACAACCACAACTGTGGTCAATCAGCCAGCCCCAATTTATTTGCTCATTTAATTTCTGCTCCAAGCAGCACTGAGTTGGACCCAGACAAGATCTGATGATCTTCGCGTTGGGAGGCAAAAGTCACAGGTCGGACACAAGTGAGTGAGTCAGTTGAGTAACGTTAATCTAAGTAGTAGTACAGTACCGTAACAGTTATATAGTTAGATTAGAGTGCTTACTCGAGCTTCATCCACATTTGCACCAGGCTCCTTCTTCAGCCGCGCTGGACTGCCACTTCACTTCCTTGAATCCTTTGTCCGTGTGGGCTCTCAGTCTCAGGATGGAGTTTGTTTGGGACAGCAGTTGTAGACTCAATACACCCATGTTCCCGTAAGTAAAATACTTTGGCCCCCACTCAACTAACAGAGAGTGATGATTGCAGCTTATTTGGCTCCAAATTCATCGTTCCTACTGGGTACCTGGGGGTTAGGTACCTGCAAGGAACGATCGTGCTGCACCAACATGTTAAGGATAAGTGCACGAAAGATAGAGGAAGCCCAAGAAGCAAATCCCACCACAACACAAAAATATCCACCATTATAATTAGTTATTAAGACATGTCAGAAAACCACATTCATTCATTGGACAGACACGTTCATTGGACATTGGACAGACTTCTTCTTTCATTGGACTTTGCGGTCGGCAGCTATGGGCGGGCGTAAGACTCTTGGGCCCAAGAAGCACACTGCCAAGCAGATTGCGAGGGAGAAGGCCAAGGAGTTGAAAAGGCAGGAGAAGAACGAGCAGACGTTCGCAAAGGCCGTACACAGCTCAAAGTTGGGACTTTTGGAGGCGGACAACAAGTTCATTATGGACACTTTGTCGGAGAATCCCAAGTGGATTCAGCCTTTGGCTGGGCTCATTCGGGCCGGATCATTGAATGGACTGTTGAAGGACATTACTCTGGACATGGAGGTCGGACCTGTCGGAGCCCGATGGAAGGGGAGGTGTCGGAAGTGGTCAGAACTGCCAGTTGATCAGATGATCAACATGATCAATGCAACTGGTGTGTCAATGTCGGAAAAGGCCAGGGCCAACGAGGACTTCGTCAAGAAGTGCTTCACAACTCAGTTCTGGGTCGGAGAGAAAACGCCTCTTCCTCAAAGGTCGGACATCCGGCTGGTGGCAACGCTTGAGAAGATCGCCAAGACACGTGTTACCCTGCTGAAGGTGAACTTCTTGTCGTCGCTCAATGCGTCGGACGCTTTGGACCCACTGAATCCGGAACAGATTGCTTTGTGGGACATTACTGCAAATACATTAATTTGTCGGGCTTTTGCTACCAAGCAGGAAGACTATCTTGAGCAAGAGCTGCTGAAGCTTCCAGCAGGCCGGACTTGGAAGCTTTCAGATGCTCATTCGCCGGAGTGCGAGGTCTATGACTCGGACGACGGGCCCTTCAGGTTCTCCTGCCTGGAGTTCTTCAAGTCGGAGACGAAGCTTGCAGATCACTTGGACACAGGAGCAAAGTGGGAATTGGACGGACTAATTCAGGACAATGTGTCTGAAGCAACTGATCAGACCAGGGCGACCGAACTCACAACCACATCCGCCCAAGCAGCTGATGCCGATGAAGATGAAATATCGGGTAAGGCTGCAGAACAAATGAAGAGGGTCAAAAAATGTTAAAAACATGACCTGGTAGAAATCGGTCGGACAGTCGGATAGATTGCCGGAATTCGACGGACATTGGCAACTTGTAATGTTGCAATGTTTGACTGGGGTCATTCACACCGAAGCTAGGTCGGTGTGGGGGGATCATTTGAATGGGCAGCAAAAGAAGTGCTTTGTGCAATTTCAAGTCTGGCACATGACATGGTAGCTTTCTTGACATTCAGGTCCTGGAGTTCACATAATTATTGCATGACATTTGGACCTAGTCATTTTATCAGTCATGAGTCATAAGTAGTTGATCACATTGCTTGCCAGCCTGTCATTTGTTCTACAGTAGAACCGTAGAACCTCCATTAATTAAAAACAAGTCACGGGCAAATGCTCACTGTGATCTTTTTTTTGCGCTGAGTCCTGCCACCTCTGTGCCACTTCAAGCTCAAGACAAACCTAACCTCCCACCCTCCAAATTCTGTTTGATTGAAAGTTTTACCCCTAGGCCATCGGTTGACCATCAGCTGACTGTCACACATCGCCACAACCTTGGGCCGGCCCAGACAGATTTAGACAGTCAGTGACAGAGGTAAACACGAATCTTGTTTGCAATGTGCTCGAAGCATCAGGGCAATTCCTGTTTGTCTTGTTTGGCCATCAGCGGCCCTCCATTGGTCGGACCTCCATCGCCGGAGCCATGTCTGGAGTTCGAGTTTCCTTCAACATTTCAAGAGGAGCCTGTGGAGTCACAGGCCGGACAATCCACGGTGGAGTTCACAGGCCCCTGCATTCAAAGGTACATGGAGGCCTGTGGCCGACCGATAACGGAGGACCAGGCCTTGCGCCTGATGGTGCAGCCGGAGGTGTCACTTGGCTGCTTCATCACTGTTCTGAACGGTTGAACTCACAAAATGATCATTTACTGTGTAGACGTTTTTATGACATTTATTTTTTTGATGGTCACCAACTAATCAAATAGCCCAGGGTATTTGGCCTTTTGAGGAGATTGTCGTCGGACCGTCCTACCTCGGAGATCCATCGGGAGCACACTGACTGCATTGTTTTACAAATGTCAATTTTTCATCAGATAGATAGTAATTATCTATACCTGTTGATTGTTACATGCAGTCACCAAACGGAATATGTCCAAGGTACTACCAGCCGGGCTGCTTCGTTGTTCGGATGGACCACGCTAAGGGTCATCCTTTGCTGCAGCAGCTTGCCTTAGCGAAGTGAAATTTGCAAGAACCTGTTGTTCCTTTTTCTTTTTAATTTTAATGATTGTAGTTTGACTGACCAAAGACAGTCCCAGGATCGCAGCGGAACGACTGTTTGTCAGAACTCAATTGTTATTGCAACGATGGTGTCGGGAATGCCTAGAGGGTTGGACACGCACGACAGGACGGCAAAGGTCGGACATTAGTCATCAGGAGTTTCTGGCGTACTGCAACAATCAAGGGCGGACCAAACCTCCAATTTTAGTTGGAGTTCCATATAATGGCGAGATGTATGCTGCTCAGTGGAGCTTCACGGACTACAACAGCTTTGTATTGGCACCACATCGCGTCGGAGCAGTTCGATTGGACACGACGGACCTGCCCCCTGACAGTCTCTTGAGTTTTAAAATAGTCAGACTGTTGCTTGAATCCATCAAAGTCAGTTTTCTCCTCGACTTGTCCAAAAGAATTAATTAACTGTATAATATGTTCAAACCATTTATCAACAATAAAATAAATTGATTGTCACAGGTTCAGGTTGGAAGTGGCAAAACGAAGTAATATGTTTTAGACTATTATTTCCAACGACCTTGAATCAAATGAATGACGACTTCATTTCTTGCACGTGTGTGTTTTACCCTGCTTGAATCAAGATTTGATAGTTCATGCCCCTTTCACCAGCCCAGGCGAAGTGGCTAACTGTATTAGTGTAAGAGCTTTTGGACTTCACCTACTTCCACTGCTGGAACCACTATTCGTCGGAGAGCCACCCAGGACGGAGCAGGCAGGAGATGAGTAGTTTAGTTTTTTTCACAGGTCGGAGACCTTGGCCACCCAGTGCCGTTCATGCAAGGTCGGAGAGAAAAGGCTCTTAACCGGCCAGGACTGAAGATGACCTCACAGTGACAATGTAATACAAAAACTTAAACATAATTAGGTTTTACTATGTGAGCCTTGGACCAGTCACCTACATGGCCAAGTTGCAGATGATATATCACCCAAATTTTGATATGCTTGTTCCACTTGCTACACAATGTCACTAACTTTATCCCAATTGACTTTTTGATTCACACCACATCACAAAGCAATATTAGACAACTTGACCTTGTGAAGTCAACTGTAATTGGAAGTCAACCTGCATACAGGGGTGCAGGGGCATGTTTTTTTCCAAGCCCACTCATCAGTGAATTCAGATTTGTGTAACGTTGAGTTGTTGATCACCAACCTTTGGACGGCCTTAGGCTTTGGCTTCAGACTGCATGCTGGACACTTGCCAAGGCCAAGTTCCTGGGATGGTGGCTTTGGGGTGGGAATTTGATTGTCAAACAAGTGTTAATAATAAAGATTCCAGTTCCGGATTGGCTTTCAAAATGATTACAGTAGCCATTTGCTTTCCAGATGCACTTATTCATGTTCCTGATCTGCAAAGTCTTTTGCTCAGATCAATGGAGCCCAATCATACACACACATGGCTGATTATGCAGGTTGATTATATCTTCCCAGCAGGTTTCACGGCCCAACCACTGGTTCATAATATCTATACATCTTTCAATATATATCTATTCATGTCAAAAACCTTGCATATAGGTTTTGTTGGGACAGACTGTCTTTGGGGTGGGTCAGGTCGGACCATAATACATAATGGCAGATTCATCATCCAGCCATGATGCTGGTGGACTTCGGACATCCTTTGCTGCAGAGATTCCGGTCGGACAGTATGGACGTTTTCGTTGTGAGTTGTACGAGTTTGCAAGAGGACGAGGCAAATTTACATTGGCTCGGAGGTACTGGCACCTGCGCTGGTTGATTGATTATTTGGGAGGGACACCCACCAGGAACTTTCTGGGATCTTCCACAGATGCATTCTTGAACAGGATTCAGGACAGGGTGCAGTGGTTAATCCCAGAAGAAAATAGGGAAGACGAGTCAAGGTCGGAGGCAAGACTCCATTTGTTGGAAAGCTCATGGGCCAAGATGAAGTCCAAATCTGGGCAAGGGCACGTGGACGAGCCTCCTCAAAAACGTCGAAAAGGGTCGGACAATCTGGCAGAGTTGGACTCTGAAGAGGAGGACCATGACACGTCGGAGACACACCAGGACAAGTTGGAATATAGAGGACCACAGCCTTGCCAAGAGTTTGCCACGTCCACCTTTGGCCTTCTTGTGATTTTGGTGCAGTGGTCTCGACAGATTAAAGCTACACAGAAGTGGACCCTGACGCATGCCCAGGTGTCGGACAGGTGCTCTGAACTAGTTCGCGGGTTGTTAAAGTCCTTTCGGGCTGGAGAAACCTCTCACAAAACTCCAGAAGGCCTAGTCCTGATCTTCAAGGACGGACTCCGACTCCTGGACTGTCATGCTTTAGCTAAGTCGGACAAGGAGATGGCCAAGACCTTTCGTGCGTCGGAGGAACAGTGGGTCGATGTTTTGGATGTGTTGGTACAGTTGTCGTGGGACGAGATGTCGAGAGACTATGGACTTAAAAGGAAAGCCAGGTCGGCCCTTTGTGTATCAAGATTGATGGAGTTTTTTGCCGGCGTCATTGATTCAGGGAACAGGTCGGAGCACCCTACATGGAATTTGGTCGGAGTGAAACAATTGGAGCAACTCAGGACCGACAAGATATTGATATTTTTGCCCAACACATTTTTGTTGCACAACTGTTATAAATAAGTGGTGTTTGGTGCCAAGTGCTCAGTTTGAGCGACACCGCAACACCCTTTTGGGCAGTGTTCTAAAAACTTGTGTTGTCGTATGTTTTAATTTATTTGGCATTCAGAAAACTTCAATACAGTACAACAAGAATAGAATAGAACTGAACTTCGACAGGACTACTCGGAGATACCGTCGTACATCTCATTCTTTCAAGGAGGCCATGCTTCACGAGACAAAGCATATGTCGGGCACCCTTTCGAAAACCCTTCAAGGACAATCAACCTTCTCGGAATTCAAGGGTCCCAAAGACAAAAAGGAAGCAGCCCTCCGCAACAATGCATTGGGAAAGCACGCCGGACGCTATGCCATCCAGGAAAGATATTCATACTTGCAGGTCGGAGCTACACATTTTCAGGACATCTCAATTTTGTCCATTGTGGCTGATGCCGTGCATGTTGGGTCGGAGGATTGGCTGAACATCTTTGCTTATAGCCCCGAGAAGGACATGGCAATAATTTGCCCACAGCAGGCCTGAGTCAGAGTGAAAGAATGTA
The DNA here is from genome assembly GCA_963970005.1 of Durusdinium trenchii. NCBI lineage: Eukaryota > Dinophyceae > Suessiales > Symbiodiniaceae > Durusdinium > Durusdinium trenchii. The sequence continues at coordinate 1,316,273 of CAXAMN010005780.1, forward strand.
CAACGTTGATCGATGTTATGTAGTTCCAAGATGTTAAAAGTAGGTTTTGGCCTTAATTAATAGTGATTCGTTCAAAAGTTTATAGATGTTACATGAATCATCATTGAGCAATGAATGAATGATGTTGCAAAACAGCCATGAGACAAGCAGTGATTCGCATTGTATGATGCACCTTCTGTCCCTCAAAATTCCACCGAAAATCTGGCAAAAACAGGTCAAAAAGTAGCCCCAAAAAATCCACCGAAAATTCCTACCTCTTCACCGCTTGGCCGTTTCCTACCTCTTCACCGCTTAGCGGACCACTTTGGATTCCTACCTCTTCACCGCTTAGCGGATTCCTACCTCTTCACCGCTTCCATGGTCCTTCAAAAATTTCCAGATTTTTTTTTATTATTCATTTAAATTGCGCAGCCCCAGGCTGGATTCCTACCTCTTCACCGCTTGCCGTTTCCTACCTCTTCACCGCTTAGCGGACCACTTTGGATTCCTACCTCTTCACCGCTTAGCGAACCACGTTTGGACAGGGCATTTTGGTCGAAAAATTTGCCCCGTCCGGCCACCGTTTTTTGAACACTCAGAAACCTCTCAAACTTGTAAGATTTTAGTGTTCTATGTGAGTTCAATTGCCCACATTATGTTGAACAGAATCATCTCAATCTCTGTCCAAACAGCACAGTTGCCTTCAAGACTCAGCCGCATGCAGGTCACACATAGCTCAATTATCTCAGATGATCTATGGACCCAAATGTGGAGTTCTAAGATGTCGGACTTTTTTATTGAACCTGGGTCGAAGAAGGGAAAGGCCAGAAAGGGCCAGGGCTTCCAAGAGCCAGAGCGATTGGCTACACAGGGGTGGCTACAGGACATTAACCACGCAATATCAGCTATTGGGTGGTCTCTGTCCAAATTTCTCCCATTGGACACCATGGCCAAGTCGGAGACGCAGGACATGAGGTCACACAGTCCGGACAAGCAACGCCGCCCACCTATATTGTTGCTTTGCACAGACCAGGAGGCCACACAGTTGTCAGGTGCTGCATACCTGAAGTACCATAAGGCCGTATGGGTTGAACATGTTTTTGACCCTGCGCATCGGAGCCACAATGACGTCACCTTATCGTTGACTGGGGCCGGACTTCTCAAGTTTAGTACTTGGTGCATTTCGTTGTACAACTTGAGGTATGGGCCATGGCAAAAGGGCCGATGGTCTGCTAAGATCAGGGACACGGCGGAATACTTATCAAAGAACATGAAGCCGTCGGACCCCCTGCTGCTGATGTTTTTCCCATCAATTTTGGAGGACGCAGGGCGCCCTGAGTCGGACAACACTGAGTCAGAGCGACAGGTATGGTTGTCGGAGGTCCTTCCCAACTTGAATTGTGTCCTTACCAAGGGGCCAAAGGCCAGTCAGAGTCGTTTCAACTCATTGACCTTGGCCCATGCAGAGTTGGACAAAGAGTGGTCGGCCATGGCCTTTATCACGTCGGCCACATGCATTGCCGAAGGATGGGCTCAATCGGCAGAGGACTTATGGACCCCTGATTCCAAAGCTGTCATCGCAGCCCAGGTCGGAGGCACTGCCAGCAGGACTGGGGCCAAGGAGGAGGCAAAGAAGGACATGAATTCCGATCGCAAAACGTCGGCGAATACCTTTCACAGGATGACAAGGTTCATGTGCACGCCGGACAATAAAAACACTGCACGCCTGATGTTCCAGGTTCTGCAGCCAGAGGCCTTGCGTTGCTCACGGATGCTGAAAGAGCTCCGGGGGCCAGAGGCCACCAGGTCGTACTATTCAAGTTGGGCACATTGGTCGTGGATGGACACAGCCAAAGAGCATGTTCGCCGTTTGTCGGACCTGGAAGGCCTGGCCCGAATTGGATTTGACATGTCCATCCACAAGTCAGAGGAGGCGGAAATGATTTGGCAGGACACATTGGCAGGACAAATGCTACGCCTGCTTTTGCACGTGCTCAAGAACAGGGCCGGAGCACAGCTGTTCCACACCAATGGCTTTGGGTCCACAGCCGGATTGCTTCATGAGGACCAAGGTCGGAGGGCTGGCAGTGAGGTCTTTCTCAAGCAGATGCACCAAGTTGCAGTCAAGACTATCACATCGGGCTCCCTGTTGGCCAAAAACCTCCTTGCAGGACACTGCAGCCAGGCCCCAGTCATGAAATACTTTCTCCAAAGGCTCTATGAGTCAGATTACAAAGTGCCACAGGATGTACAGTCGGATTTAATGCAAATTTGGTCGGGCCTCCTCAACTCAAAGCTCATTGAAGACGGGAACCGAGTCCAAAGGGACGCCGAGCAAAGGCAGAACGCATCAAAGGATTTAGGCCGGGTGGAAGGCTGGCTTGGCCTTTCAACATCGGAGCTCCTCAAGAGCTACGACAGGAAGGAGGTCACGGTGGATACATTATTCCATATGACAAAGGATTGGGACACACCTGGACTTTTCTGCCGAACAACAGTGAAGACAAGGGCGTCGGACCAGTCAGAAACAAATCCCAAGCCTAAAGATCAATTGTTGGCTGACATCACAGGTCAGAAGACATGGCCCTCACACAATCACAATGAGGAGCAGGAGGTGTTGGCCAATTTCAGCATTTTGACACATGCTGTGAACAATGGAGAGGACTGGAAGAAATGCCAAAATTCCTGGTATAGTGGACTGCTGCCGGAGGGTCATTGTGTTCTGCTTGGCCAGCCACTTGTGCCAATGCTAGTGGTTAGGACATACCGTCGAGCTGCTTTGTGCTGGCCGGCTCATCGAATCTCTGTACCAAATGCACCGGACATCATTGAATTGCAGCACGACATTCGTTCGCTCTATTGGATCCACATTGATGATTCCAATGTTGAGATCATTGAGGTTGCTGCTGTGTCACCCCTTCGTTTCCTGGTAGTCGAACAACACTTTTTTGTTGAAAGCTTTATTCATTTAAAGCAGTGGACTGTTTTTTGATTGTCAGCAGGGTTTTCAGAAGGTTGACTTTTTCTTGTGTGATCTTGTGTGAGTGAAGTTTCCACCATCCAGCGATAGTTCTTGGTGGTGATTAGTTTAAGTTTCAACGCCTGTTGGCCACTGTATTTCTTTCATTCTACCTTTTCAATGGTTGGTCCATACTGACTTTGGTGGAATGTTTATTATCAATCCACAATTTAATTTAGATGTAGTTTATTTGTTCCACACACAAGCCTTCTTACCAATTGTTTCCTTGTGCAAAAAATTACATAAGAACTCCAGGGTTCCAATTGCAGTTTCTCACCTAGGCTGCTTTGATTGTGGCCACTAGGTAGCTGTTACGGCATCATTGACTTTGCTTGCTTTGCCCACAGTAGTTTGCTTTTTGATTTGCTGAACTTAACAGGTCTCCCGCTTTAACAAAGCCTGACTGAGTTGTTTTTTGTCCTCACCAAGACTTGAATTGTGAGCCCTTCAAGTCTGTCCAATGCCAACCAGAGGCAACGGCAGAGTGCCCATGGACAGATTCAATGTCAAGTTGCATGAAATCAATTAGTCTATTATGATGTCACCGCAGTGGCAAAACCAGAGACCCTTGCTTTTGTACTGGAGTTCCCTTTGAAATAAGGATCAGGCCTTATCACTTTGTTTCTCTCTCTCACCCTCAGTATGTTCAATCAAGAGGCATTTTTGTTTTATCTAATTCATTTCCATCACTGGACCATGTTGCTCAATGATCTCATTCCTGTTTAAGGGTCCAAGATGTTCTTGCAGCTTATTGAGGTGGATGTCATACCACTGCAATACGGTGATGTTAAACTCATAGAATCAAGATTTGTTGGCCCCCAATCCTATTGCCAAATGTTCAGCTCATTCTCATAGCAATACCTCAGCTTGTCAATGTTTCCCTCATGTAACTGTACTACTGTAGTTAAATTTGATTTCTGTAATACTAATAATATACTTAATAAACACCATGCTCATTTGACAGGTCGGACATCATGTGGCTGTTCATTGAACAAGGGCTTGGTGATGGAGGCCAAAGGTACCTATAATCTGGTGGATTTTCTGGCTGCGCAAGGGTTTGCCGGAGTGTCAGAACCACTTCTGCGGAAGTTGTGTCAGGCCTGTGATTGGAAGACTTCGGATTCCCCCCCTTCAGCAAGAGGAAGGACACCACCTGGCAGTGACTGCCATGCTGCACCAGGACCCAACCTTGACGGAGGAGGAAGTGATACAGCGTATTTGCCACAGGTCGGAGGTTGAAAAATGGACCCCGGAAGCGTCGGACAAGGACCTAGAGGAAGTGGTGCGGGACACCCTTTTGGTGGGTGATCAGGACAAAGCCCTGAAGGAGCTCTCACGTCGGAAATCTCAGGTGTCTGCCACGGCTTTGCGGCCAAAGGTTGCAAAGCTGTATGCGTCAGCTATTAAAAACATACCGTCGGACAAATGGAAAAAGGCCGAACCAATGCGTCAGGAAAAAATAAAGGCGCAAGTATCGGATAGTAAGAAAGGACAAAAGGACATTGAGCGCATCTACGCCAAGCTCAACTCCACTGTGGACGAGAAGATGCGTTGCCTCCTTCCAGATAATGTGCACGCATGGCCCGACCAATTTAATGGCCGTTGGCGATTGTCGTACAGGGGACCTCATGGACAAGCAGCCCGGAGTATCTCTTGGACACAAATTGGCAGTAAGAGGGCAGCTGCTGAATGTGTGCGGCAAGGGTGGTCTTGGGTCGAACAACATGAAGGCCATGTCATGCCAGATAAGGTCGTCACCAAACTGAAGTCATTGTCTGAATAATGAGCCGGAGGCTGGGGCCAATCTTTTGTTTATTAAAGATGGCTTGCCCGGAGCTGGACATTTAAATTCTAATCATTGTTTCATTGATCTGGATGATGTGACTGATGTGGGATCAGTTGTTGTATGATCAAGTAAGTAGTTCATATGTTGTTGTAGTTCATTAGCAATTAGTGTGTTTATTGTATTTGGTTGAGTCTGTCCAGCATCAAGAAATGATGAGTCTAGAGGCATGATGTGTTCAGTTTGGTGCTGCAACTCAATTCAATTCTGGCTTCAAGTCAGGCTGGGGCCACTGCCTATATTACAAACGCAGTGTGTATATTGTATCCCAGTCTCTTGATTAAGGGTCGGAGTGTTTAAACTGTCCACGTTCCACTTCTACTGCTGCTACTGCACCCCAGCAAAAAGCTTATGAATTTGGACCTTGGACTTGTTTGCGCGCTACACATTAACTTGGTTGCAACCAATCCACTAAATAGTGAAATTATTTGACATGCCAGAAAGCATATGACTGCACTTCACTTCATTCCAGCCTGTGATTGGACATTGATGCCAGTGCAAACAGTGGCGCACACATTTCTGACTGACTAAGGTTGTTTTTGTGTTTGTTGAGATGTTTCACCTTCTCATGCAGTGACAGTGAACTACTGTGAATCATCATATTTGATTCAAGCTTTTAGATCAATAACCGATGATATGTGCCAATGAAGTCTCAATGCCACAGACAGCACCATATTTATTTTGAGTTGTAGGCAGATGATCAGTGACCCATTTAAACTTGTTTGATTTTATTCAGTCTATTTCACAAAGTGCTTGGTGTGTTGGATGGCAAGACATGTCGATGGAAATGCAATTGCCCCAATCAATCTTCAGGTCAAAAATTCAAAAGAACACATATTAAGATACATTAATTATAAAATACCACTTGTGTTGGTCCAAGCTCATGTCTTTTGTTTTAGTGGCACTAGGACGGACTTAGAACTGCCGGGCCGGGAAGAGATGGGGCGGAGGGCAACGCATGCAGAAGCTGGCACAAAGCCAATGCCTTCTGCATACGCCTTGTTCATGTCAGCTATGAAAGCACGTGGGGTTTCCCCACCACGCTTTGGCAAGCTCAAGCGCCGGATTGTTGGCAAGAAGCCACTCAAAGGTCAAGAACACTACCGTTTCAGGTGGCCCCCTGACATGAATACGGATAGTTATTATGTGTACAAATCAAGGCTTTTGTAATCAGTGTTTTAGTTTTTTGGTAGCTGACTAATATATAAGCTTGTATTTTTGACTTTAATAACCCTCAGATTGATTTTAGTGTGCGGACACTAATAAGGAAACATTGCCGGCCAGAAGAGAAGGACCTTTACATCAATGAAGCCAAGGACAACTACAAGCGCAATGAGATTAAAAAGCAGGATTGCTGCAGATGGTGGCGTTCAGTCTACTACAGCAAGCCGGACGAGAAACAGGAGGAGGACACCGACTCATTGGAGCGCTGTTTTACGCTTGGGACAATTCCCTTTACAATGTCGGAGGAAATCAAAGTAGAGAAGGAGCTTGGACAAGGGACCTATGGTCGCATTTTTTTATGCAACTGGTTGGGGTGCACAGTGGCTTTGAAGGTTCCCCATCGGAAATTCTCGTCGGACCAAGCCCCTTCACATCCAGAAGTGTCGGAGGGTCCAGCATCAGAGGCATTTCGCTCAGCTGATCTTGCAAGGGAGCATGCCCTCATGACTTCATTGGCAGGACATCCCAATATTTGTCGGACATTCCAGTTGCTGAATCTTGAGGACGGAGTCATAGCCTTGGCTATGGAGGTCGCACAGTCGGACCTTCTTGCACTTTGCAAGAAGCTTCGCCGGGCTCCAGAACCATGGTCCGAGAATAAGTGCCAGATTTGGAAACTTTTCAAACAGGTCTTGGCCGGACTAGTGTACATGCATGCCAAAAGGGTATTGCACTGTGACATCAAAACAAACAATATATTGTTCTTCCCTCAATCACTGACTACAATTGGACGGGTGGCTATTTCAGACTTTGGCTTGAGCAGGCAGGTTGGCAACGAAGGCCGGATCACTGTTTATGGAGATAGTGTCTATGCCACTGGATACCGCCCAGCAGAGTGCCTGATTGCCGGAGAAAGAAAGGCACAGGGCTTAGTATAATCCTGAATAATCAGATTGCTCAAGTCAAGAATCATACATGTAAGATATATATATATATATTTAAAATGCCACATATTTTTTTCCAAAGGGGATTCCAATGGCAGGGGGTTGCCTTGGCATAGTTGGCCTCCAGGACCTCTAGGAGGATGACTGTTTGGTTCAAAAGCCACCAGCCACCTCGCAAGCAGGGGCACACTTTCAAAGACTCGTAGCTCTTCAAATCTGGGTGTGAGCTACTAGAAACAATAGTTATTTGATCAGTTATCTAAATTGGGAAGCAAACAAACAGGTTTCAGTGTCATATGCTCAAACTCTCAGTCAAGGTCGGAGTCAGCCTGAAGGCAGACAATTGGGCAGTGGCGTCGGTGGCATGGGACTGCTTTGCCTTCAGTGTCGAACCCTTGTGGCCAGAGACTTGCTTGACGCCACAGGTCGGAGATAAAGCAGCAACAATGGTCGAACGAATGAGGTCACTTCTGCCGTTAAGGTTTCGTCGGACTTTGGATGGGGACAAGTGTGCTATTAATATTATCAAAAGCCTTGTCAGGACGGAGGATCAGCGAGCAGAGCTGCAAGACATCAATAGAATGTGCACCCCACTTGGTCGATTCTGACCCAGCTGCTGTCGGAGAATAAAAAAAGGATCTTGCCAATTTGTTGTACATTCCAGTTGTTGAAACTTGATGGAGTGAGGACGGAAGGAGTCATTGCCTGCGTTGTTCACATTTGGCTGCAATGTTGAATTCTTTCGCACTGTAATAATAAGTTCAATAAGGGCACTGCCTCTTGAACAGCGTCATATCTACTTCTCCAAATTTTGGATAGATCTTAACAACATTTACACTTGCTCTTGATCAAACAACATATTCTTGTTGAAGTTTGACTGGCAATGATTCAATTGTGAACTCTATGTTTTACATTTAGCTCTCGATCAAGGTTTTGTTAAGTTCAATGGAAATACTGCAGGTCTAGTGTGTATATACATACATTTTCAAGCAGGACTACAATTGTTCTAACTCAAGCAGGTTTAACTATATAGTATATATATATTATATAATATATGTGTTTATGAAGCAAGGACAACTCTTCAATGAAAGTGTGTGATGTTGCAAAGAATTACTTCAATCATATGTCTCAGTGCTTTCTAAAGGTTTACTTACATACATTGCCAAACCCATTTCACTGCACGTTAGAATCTACTTGCATCGGACACCCACCAGCGTCGGAGCAATTGGAGAGCAATGGAACTGCCACTGGAGCCTCCAAAGATTCCAGTGTGCAAGCACTATGGTGACGTTGTGAGATTCAATAGGTTGGACTCTGGACCACAGAGATGCATTGGACTTTTCAAGGCTTGGGCAAACTTAATGGGGCCGGACGAAACTGACGTTTTCAGGATGTATCTTCAGGATATTTGGTCAGAGCCAGACTTTGGTTCAATTTGCAGTGGGACGGACATTCCAGCCCTAGTCTGTCGTGACTTCTGGAACTGGGCATTGCCTCACTTCAACGTCGGAGGCAAGTTTTCTCACAGGTTTTCCTGTGAAATTGACCCCAAGAAAAGAGGGTTCATTCACGCCGTACATAAGGACTGCCAGGCATTGTTTGGCGATGTCGTTGATTTGTCGGAGAAGCAGGCCTGGTGCTTTTTGGAGGGCAAGGCCAAGGAGGTGCCGGAGGTAAAGTCCATGGCTGCAGGTTTTCCTTGCCAGGACATCTCACCCCTAAACCCACACAGCAGGTCGGACACGAACAGGAACTGTGTTGCCAATGGCACACTCAGAACTGGGTCGGTCTTTGGAGGTATTGTCGGGTATTTGAAGAAACGACGGGCTCCTCTACAAGTTTGCCTTATGGAGAATGTGGCTAGCTTGGCTCACCAGCCAAAAGGTGGAGGACCTTCTAACCTCGACGTGGTCGGATCAATGCTGTCAGAGTTGGGGTTGCATTTGCACGTGTGGCAATTGTCTCCTCGCCTGTTTGAAGTTCCTCAGAGTCGGAGTCGGGTGTGGATGACAGTTTTCAGCCGGACTGCGCTACAGAAAGCCGAGATGTCCAAAGACTGTGTTACAGACACGCTCAATGAGCTGATGTCCACTCTGACTGGATGGCCGGAGAACACCATTGAATCATACTTGGTGCGTCCAAGGACTGATTGTTCCCAGTGTTTCCAATTGTGGTTGAGTGAACTGCCTGGCTTGTGAGTGAAGGCTTGGTTTGTTGCAGTTTGATCAATGATTCATTGTTGTTTTTATGTCCAAGTATTGTTTTTGTAAATCACTAGTAGTATTATAAAGATCTTTCATTGGAGAGAGCCTGTTTTCAAAATTAAAAGTCAACTTAGTAGTCAGTCCCAAAAGTCAAAAGTCAATTGGCCCAGACCCGAAATAGTTTGCACTTGTTTTCAAATTTTCGCTTTGTTGCTTTTGGGTTGTTTAACGGTTCTTTTGACTCTCTTTGACTTAGTTTTGAATGTTATTTGATTTGTTTTGTACAATTTCCATGTGTTTCTGTTTTTGTTTTTTTGTGAACATTGTGTTTTTTTTATGTGTTGTTTATTAATTTTGTATTTGATTGTGTTGATAGTTTTTGATTTGTTGATGTGTATTTGATTTTTGCCATTTTCAAACTGTGATTTTTTTTGGTTCTTTCCTTAATTTGTTTTGCATCGTTTTTGTTTTTTGACTTGTCAATTTGATTTTTGCCTGTGGCTTGTTTACGTTTCCACTTATTTTGAATACATCAAGGATTCTGGCCTTACCATAATAGTTTTAATAACACTAGTCGAACATATGTTTTATTCTTGACTTCAACTTCTCCTGCTAGGAGTTTGTCGGAGCTCAAATTCCATGAAGCCATGAGAAAGAAGTGCCAAAGGTTGGCTGCACGACATCGACGAAAACAATTACTACCTTTGACACACAAGTTCAGTCGGAGATTTTCTCAGAAAAGGGTCGGAGTGTCCAGTGGTTGGAAGAAGGCTTTCAAAGAAGGAGCCAGGTCGGAGCCTTACCTTCGGACATTGACAAGGAGGAAGAGGTCTTTGCTTTATAGAATTGGGGTTAAACATTTCCCAGAGCATAAAGCTCGCGCCGTAGACCTTTCTCAAAACTTCAACTTCACAGAGCTTGCGCCGTACGTCCCTTGCCTGACACCCAGGGGTGAAAAGTATATCACCAGCAGGTGTAGGCCTTTGCTTGGACTGGAGTCATTGCGTCTCCAGGGCCTTTGGGTTGGAGACGAGTCGGACCCGGAGGACTTCTATGCCGGAATGTCGGAGGCATTGCTCAAGGACTTGGCAGGGAATGCCTTTGAGAGCTCATGCTTTGCTGCGGCATTTTGGTGCACATTGCGCCTGAATGCTTGTGTGCACAGACTCCAGGAACCCATCCAAATTCCCAGGACTCTTGCGCCGGAGCTTGAAGACGGGCCAGAATCAGATTCTGACGTCAGGACTTCTTACTCGGACGCAACCACGTTACGCTATGGAGAAACACGACGATCTAAGAAGAAGTGAGGTCATACTTTGAGGTCGTACTTTTAATGATTTTCTTGGTCGGACAGTTGGTCAGACAGAAAGTCAGATCTGATTCGTTGGACTTCTGCTTTGGACTATATCTGTGTACTATGAATTGCGAGTGGAAAAGCCGTTCCGTTGGTTCAGGGTGATGAAACCTGGACTCTTTCAGTCCCAGTCCCTGCAATTAAATCATTCATTGGACTTCGTCGTATAGTATCTTAAATACAAGTACTGTGGCATTTGCTCCATGAATGTCTCCATTGAGTTTTTGTTGATTGCTAGTAGTTGTTGTTGGATCATGGCTCGGACTGTTGCACTCCTGGACAGCATTCATGACTTGTCATGTTGGACAACGACATATTAATTAAAATTTAGTAATATAAAGGTTTGGAGCCTGTAGTCAAAACAATAACAAGAAGTCACTGTTTTTTTCCAAGTCATGTTTCAGATTTCAGACTTCGTAAAGTTGTCAATGGACATCCGGGATCCAGTTGGTACTAACATTACTAATAGCAAAAGGAACCTACTAGCGATGGCCTCCAACCTAGTAACTAGCAAAAGGAACCTACTAGCGATAGCCTCCACTTCGTATTTGGTTTTTTTACCAGAGATCACTTTTCCACTTTTACATGTTGCGGCAGGCCAGACCCTGGCCACAGAGCTGCTGTCTCAGAGGTGCTGAACTGATGGGGACGGGGAAATGCAGTGACGGTCGGGCAGGACAGATGGGGATGGGGATGGAAACCATGGCATATGATTAGTTATCTATTTATTGTTCAGTTGTATTGGTTGTTGGTGAGGGGAAAACTGAGTTTAAACCTGTTGTTTGTGGTCTAAGGTAAGTACAACAAAACACAGGTAGCCAATAATGACTAGAAGGTAGAAACTTTGTACGCAAACCCTTTTTGAGGGCAGTCACCAAAACAACCTGTTCAACAAAGCTCATTTGGTGTTACCCACACAATAACATTCTTACCACTGTCAGACTGTCAGCAAGTTCTAGTCTACCAGTGCCAGTGCATGTGTCACAAACAGACTATATCCCAATCACTGCCTCAACATGTAAGTAAATAAAGGAATTCGAAGACTCATGAGGGGATTTGAGAAGTTATGATTATACAACTACTCCTATACACACTCCATCTACTACGCTGGAAACTGAAACCATTACTTTGTCTTTTGATCTCAATCCCGCGAATGACAAATATCACAGTGGTATAACTTTGCAATCCTTGACCAGTTGATCCTTTACCCTGTGGTATACATTGGAATTCATTAATTATGGTGCAAGTCCAGGGCGAACAGGAATTACAACTTGTCCAAGTAAAGCCACCACCGTTTACTTTGTCGCCCGCCCAGGTCTTGCAACGTCCAGAAGAAGAACTTTGGTCGGATGCGTTTGGCCGGACATAATGTGTCGGACAATAGGTGGGGGAGTGGAATAGGCATTTATAAGTAATGGCGGTTGCCTGTGAATGGTCAATCACTAGGTGAATTGCAAACCATTTAATTTTTGCTCCAGGGAGCTGAGATGCTGATCTGATGATCTCCAGCTTGACATTAGTAGTGGTAGCAGTAGCAGTAGTAGTAGTCGTAGTAGTAGTCGTAGTCGTACTAGTAAACTGTCCTCCACCATTCTTTGTCTGCACTGCCATTGTCTGCGCTTGGTCTGTGGTTGGTCTGCGCCACTATCCTTTGTCATTTGTGTACACTGCCATTGGTTTGCGCTTGGTCTGCGGTTGGTCTGCGCCACTATCCTATTGTACACTGCCATAGTCAATTGTCTGCGCTTGATCCGCTTGGTCTGCGGTTGGTCTGCGCCACTACCCTTTGTGTACATTGCCATTGGTTTGTGCTTGGTCTGTGGTTGGTTTGCGCCACTATCCTGTGTGTACACTGCCATTCGTCTGCGCTTGGTCTGCGGTTGGTCTGCGCCACTATCCTATTGTACACTGCCATTGGTCTGCGCTTGATCTGCGCTTGGTCTGCGGTTGGTTTGCGCCACTACCCTCTGTGTACATTGCCATTCGTCTGCGCTTGGTCTGCGCTTGGTCTGTGGTTGGTCTGCGCCACCATCCTTTGGTTGCCCTTGTCTGCGCCACTATCCTTTCTGCACCCTGCGCCACTATCCTTTGTGCACGTCGCCATTTGGTTAGCGCTCGGTTTGTTCCAGCCTACCTTGTTGTACTATTTTTGATGATTAATGTCAAATTTATGCTTGCAGCACCTCTTATTGTTTTGTGGCTGCTCTGGCTGGCTTCAAAACTGACCCCTGTGACGAAAGGTTTCTGAAAGCTTACCAAGCCAATAGCCCCGTAGCACCATTGGTCTGCGCTTGGTCTGCGCTTGGTCTGCGGTTGGTCTGCGCCATTACCCTTTGTGTACATTGCCATTGGTCTGCGCTTGGTCTGTGGTTGGTCTGCGCCAATGTCCTGCGTGTACACTGCCATTGGTCTGCGCTTGGTCTGCGGTTGGTCTGCGCAACTCCTTTTGTATACATTGCCATTGGTCTGCGCTTGATCTGCGCTTGGTCTGCGGTTGGTCTGCGCCACTATCCTTTGTGTACACCGTGATTGGTTTGCGTTTGGTTTGTTGGAACGCTTGGTTTGTTCTAGCCCGCCTTTTTGGCACAGATTTCGTTTTTGTTTGTTTTCTGTCAAACATATGCTTTGCAGCACCTTTTACTGTTTTGTGGCTGCTCTGGCGGCTTGAAAACTGGACCCCATGACGAAAAAGGTGTCTGAAAGCTTACCAAACCAATAGCCCCGTAGCACCATTGGTCTGCGCTTGGTCTGCGGTTGGTCTGCACCACTACCCTCTTTGTAGATTGCCATTGGTCTGCACTTGGTCTGCGCTTGGTCTGCGGTTGGTTTGCGCCGCTATCGGTCGGTCCTTGCCATTTTGGCTTGCGCTTACTTATAGTTCCCCACCTGTCAGGTGAGGGTTGTTAGATTTTATGTTAGCTGACTTCTCCTTCTCCTCCTCCTTCTTCTACTCTCCTCCTGACCTCAACCACGACCACCCACGCCCAGTGTTCCCTGCCGGACCTCAACCACGACCATCCACGCCCAGTGCTCCCTGCCGGACCTCAACCACGACCATCCATGGCCAGTGTTCTCTGCCGGACCACAACCACGACCATCCACGCCCAGTGTTCCCTGCTGGACCTCAACCACGACCTTCCACGCCCAGTGTTCCCTGCCGGACCTCAACCATGACCATCCACGCCCAGTGTTCCCTGCCGGACCTCAACCACGACCTTCCACGCCCAGTGTTCCCCGCCGGACCTCGACCACGGCACACAACCACAAACACACAACAACAAACACAACCACAAACAAGCAACCACAACCACAACTACAAACACACAATCACAAACACAATCACAAGCACACAGCCACACACAATCACAAACACACAACCACAGACACAATCACACACACAACCACAGACACAATCACACACACAACCACAAACACGCAACCACAAACACACAATCAGAAACACAACCACGAACACAACCACAAACACACAACCACAAACATGCAACCACAAACACAATTACGAATCACAAACACACAATCACAAACACACACACAGACCACAAACACACAACCACAAGCACACCACACAACCACAGCACACAACCCAAGGACCCACAACCAAAATCGAGAACTACCATACTCAGGACCATGGCAACATGCTCCTCACTATGGCATCAAGACAAATGATTAATGTCATGGTGGGGATCACTCAAAGTAAAGTAATTGGTGCTTGCCTGCCTTTTTGTTGTTTTTGGGTTTCAATGATGTTCTATATTTCTGCAAAATGTTTACTTTGCAGCACCTTTTACCATTTTGTTGCTGCTTTGACTGCTTTCAAACTGGAGATGTATTATGATTGAATTTATTCAAGAAAAGTCTGAGAAGATTCCAAAACGTTGGAGGGGTTTGAGTTTGAGCTTTGAGAAGTTTGAGTTTCGAGAAGCCTCTTTCTGGACTCTATTTCTGGAGCCAGTCGAAAGGCCAATTGGCTAGTTGGCTGGAGCCAATGCAGACTCTGGAAGTGTCAGCCCTTCATTAATGGCTTTCCAAGAAGGAGGACATGGCAGTGATGATGCATAACGAAGGGCTGCTGGATCAAAACCCACACGCGGACAGGGATCTCCAAAGCCCTACAATCGCTCCACGCAGACTTGAGGAATGTCTCGCTCCAGGGAGATGCGCGGACGGATGGACGGATTCGCCCTACTTGGCAACCACGACTACTACAGCAAGGCCAAGCAAACTCATGAGGTCAGCTGCCTGGAGCCGGTCGAGACAGACGTGGAAACTATTGGAAGCTTGTTGCATGTCCGCCTCTGCAGTGCTGTCTGCGTACGCACTGCTCGATCTGCCTTGACTGCTTCAACGCGTCGCCACATGCCCAAGGTGTGGACGTAAGAACATCCCCTTCGGTGACTGTCACTACAGCGACGACGTTGACAAAGAAGGCAGTGATGACGGCAAACACGACTGCCACAAGGCTTGCCAAAGCCAGAGATGCTCCACACTGCACGCAGTCAAGCTGACTGGACAACGACGCTCAGTTGTCTTGCAAAGAACACTGGAGCCACAGAACGTCGTTGGATGGGAGCGATTCTACGGCGCTGAATCCAAGAGTCAGCGGATTCAGTGACTTTGGAAGCTGATGGCGAACCTTGGCACTGGACAAGGGAGGTCCAAAGATTGAAGACAGTGAGAACGGCGAGATGGAGCTCCTCAAGACGCACTTCATTGTTGACTATTTGTTGACTTGTTGATTTTGACCGGTTGTGCCATTTTAAAAGACAGACTAGTGATTAAACTTCGACAGACTTAGTTAATGCATCCCTTAATAATTTTCTAAGCCCCCCTTCTAGTCAACCCACTAAAGGCAAGATAAGCAGAATACACTAACTGCATAAGGCTGATATTTCTAAAATAGTTCTTTACTAAGAACATCCAAACGAACAAAACAGATCTAATTTCCAACTATATTTCAAGAGTGGTTTTGTTTTAAAAAATAATCACACTATTCTCCCAGAGGAGCCTTGTGGCCAACTTGCTCCCAACTACCACTGAAACCTACCTCTTCCCTGCTCCTACCTCTTCCCTGCTAGTTGGCTGCCCCAAGTTCCTTCATCCAAGATGATATTATCCACCAAAAGCCATCCAAGTAAGACTTGCAGTTTCGTTTCACAAGGTTGACGGGGGCGAGACAAGCAACAATCATTCCATTCGCGACAGAGTCCTGGTTGTCATTAATTTACCTCTTGTATCAGAGTGTTATTTGCAATGACATTAATTAATAGGTGAAGGATAATGGTGAAGTTTGCCATAGAGATTCCCCAACAATGCTGTAACATGTTGAAACCTCCATTGACCTTTAAAACATATCAAAACCAGGCGTGTGCCAAGGATTTGCTGTCGAGAGATAATTTTTGGCATCAGCTGTTGAAGGTTTCATCCATCCTAGACGCTCATGGACCCTCCTAAGTAGGGGTCCGGACCCTCAAATCCCTACGGTTTTGAGGGACCAAGAGCTGTTTGGAGCGTCTGGAATCAAGAGATTCTCAATTGATGGATCAATTTCTGGCTCTTCAATGACCTGAATCAGGTCCCAGAACTGGGGATCACTTGGCCCTCAAGAAAGGTGATGTCCACAAACTCAAGAGTAATCTGCCAGGACCTGAGCCGTTCGTGATCTATTTTGGAGTCTCTAAGTGACCTCATCCTGGGATCTCAAAAGGTCACTTTGAAGGCCTTGGTTGTTGAAATTGAGACCCTGGATGTCCGTGATATGCACTGCTTAGGGGACGGGTTTCAAGACAGAGTTGGCTCGGCACCAAGCAGCAACTCGCCACAGGAGCTGGTGGTCGAACAACGAAGGCGGAAGGCCTTGTGCTACTCCCTCTCCTGGCGACTGGGCGCCGACCGGCGGTCGATCTGCGCGCGCGTGGCTACTTCGGGGCGTTCGAGATTTGTGGAATGAAGCGATCTGAGACCACCTGTCCGCAAGGGTGCAGGAGCCTCCGAGCAGCTCAGATGTCCTTGGGCCCCAAAGAGAAAGACCATTCTCTGGAAGTACGAACTCACCTCCAAGACCATCCTCAGGAGGTACCTGGACCCTATGGGATGTATGTATAAAGTAAAATTGAAAACTTTTCTTGACGGGTGCATCGTTCAAATGTACTACAAGATCCTTGGGAGAAACAACCTTGCTTGAGCAAGCCACACAAATGCTTCCCCATGACAGATGAACCCTTACCCAACTTTTGTTCGACATGAGACTCATGAGACATGTCTAGCTATGCACGAAACTAAGCAGCGTCCGTTTTTGAGGCTTCTAATTGATGTTGAGACACTCATCATGTTGAGCAGCGCTGTGACCTACTGCCTAGCTGAATTGATTCGCAGAGGATTTGTTGATTCGGAGCAATTGGATTCGCACACCGATGGGCGTCCGGCGTCCATTGCGGGACGTGCACTTTGGTCGGGCTACGATAAGTCTCGTGCACTTTGATGCTTCCAACCGTTGAACACATCGATACGTCTCCATCTCCGTTGATAAGTCTCTCAAGTTCATATATGGGTTGAAGAACCCCCTTGGCTCAAGTGCGAACCTCTCAAAGGGGTGCGTGCGTGCGTGCTCAGTCTCCATCTCCCACAGACTTGCGCTCAGTTGCGGGATGTGCGTGCTCTTCGGTCTTTTCGTGGCTTTTCACTCCTTCAGTTCCTTGGCGAGGGGTGGGGACCGGAGCGGCGAACTCGCTGATCTTGCCGCGTTGGGCATTTGATTAAACCCTAGGGCTCCAACCACCTCCGTTTCGAAGATGGTTGGGGTAGGAGGGGTCCTGTCCCATCGAAAAGAAGTCCGATCTTTGATTCCTGACCCTGCAACAAACATGGAAGTGGAACCCCCCCTGTTTGCGAATGATCGGACTCCAGGGGCGAAGGACTCTGATTTTGGGCAGATGCCTTTGTATGCCGACATCCCATGAGACATCCCAGTAGCGCGTGTCGTACATTCTCCAACAAAACCAGTAGCAAATGTAATCTTGCAGACTGAGATGCGGTTTCCTATGAACTTTATCACATGCAGGTCTTTTAGTGGCTTTGCATGATCATGATTCATGATCATTGAAATTTGGGAACATATGAGGAATGCTGCCAGAGCATACCAGCCATTTTGTCGTACATTCAACAATTCAACAAATTCATGTTCTAGAAGGCGTAATTATGAAACGTGCGCAAAACATACACAAACAATAAAACCAAACGCCAAACACCCATGAGATTGCGTGTGTTTGAAGTTTGTGGGATATGGTTGGCTTAAGACACGCAGCTACGCAATGTTTCTTGTGTTCAGCTATCGGGGTGGCAGGGTGGTGAACAACATGAGCTACTTTGGTTGAAGAAGAATAGTATGAAGAACTCAGGCAGCACTTCAAATAAAGTGTGTGTTTTGCCTTGGAGGCCGCCTTTTAACCTGTCCTTTGGAATAGTTGGGACATGATGCTTGAATAACAATAAAAAAACATTTTCGCGAGGCTAGCACACTATGCTCACTGCATATTGCGAGGTGAAGCATCTCCATTGATACTAGATTCTAGCTGGAGATCCTATCTCCAATGCTGCATTGATGCTTGTTTACTCCTATAAGACCCGTGGTTGTTTCTACATGTTGTTTGGCCATCCCATTTTAGCATTTATGTTATTTTATGTTACATATGTTTTTACTAGTCTTGCTGAAAGGACAAAAAACTAGCTACATACTGTTTACTGCTACAACTAGCACTGGGACTGCTACGGCTGCTACTGCCATTACCGACCATGCCAGCCAGTGGGGTCATTGTAAAGCAGAAACCATCTCACAGAAATGGACTTAGCACAGGATACTGCTTTAGCACACTCCAAAGGGGTTGTGTCCTCTCATAGCAGTCACCTTGAGTTCTGAACCTCACTGCCCAGCACTGCCTCATCACTGCATGGTTTTAGTCTTGCCATGTCCAAGAATCGACTTTTCTTAGCTCAGAAGGATAATTGCCCAGTGTCCCCCATCCAGACTGCCATGACATTGCGTTTGAAGACCTCTCACATTCGACCCCACCAGGCACCAGAAAGCAACGCGTGGCCCCGCCCACTGCCCACCGCCCTTTGAAGGTACTGGCCCCATGAGCGTTTGGACCTCCGCAAGTGCATGGGGTGAGCCCATGCAGGACCGTCGAGGTGTCGGTGTGAAAAGCGACTGAAACATCGAGACATTTTTCCCCAAACAGTACGGACACACTATAGAGTTCTTACAGTAAGGGTTAAGCACCGGTATCTAATCACACTGTTTGGGGTCTCTTGCCGGGATACTTTATGTTTTCAGAGCAAAGGGTTCATGAATGTTTGTTTCATGATGGGAGGGTCCCTATATAAATGACCCACCTTGGCCGACTATATGGCCGCAACAATCGTCAAACATCGGGTGGCGTTCGGGGTACCCTACTAGGGCTCCTGGCCGCCCCCTCTGTTGAGAAGGTGGGCCAGGGGTGGGTGGTCTTGGGGGGTCCAAGACCACCGGTCACCTGAGGAGATGGGACTGGAGCCTTAGGGGTATATGTTTGTTATCTTTTTGTGAGGAGTTTCCATTCCTTGGAGAAGGTCTATGTTTGGGACGAGCGAACCAGCCTCCTGGTTGCACGATGGCAGGCAGGTCTTTGTCGGTCTTTGCTGGCAGCGAGCTGTCTCAGACTCTGCGAACGGTGCCAAATGCCAATTCAAGCGGTAAACAACAGCGATACTTGACCCCATAGTGCTTCAAATATGGGGATCCCACAGAAGAGACCGGACCGACTGAAGATGAATTTGCAGGGTGTGACGGTGTGAAGATGTTCCAAGAGGTACATGGTTTTCTCCAGAAAAGTACCTCCGAAGGTATTTGGATTCTGGCACCCGCCCCAGTCTCACCTTCGAAACGAAGGTATATACTTGGAGGCCTAGGGATTGTCTTCTCCAGCCAAGGCTCATACCCAAGTACAACACTTCCGGCGACCTCATGCAGTTCTTTCAACCTGCAAGTCCCGAGCAATGCAACTGGGCTTAGAGCATGAGCGAGCTGCGTGCGGCGAGCTGCGCAAGTAGCGTCCGCCTTTTGGTGGAGGACGTATAAACAATTCAGGTCAGGTACACCTGTTATCACTTATGAAACTGCTAGAGTATGCTAGAGTTATCAGTGTCCCCCCAGACTCACTTGGACCCTAAAGCCTTGACTGAACATTGAAGCCAGGGGGGGTTTTGAGAGTCCATCCCGATCACATACGGTCAACATACATGTATTCCAGAGAGTATCCCTACCACCCTGTAGTACTACCCGACAGCAAGACGGCATGCCTGTATTCTTCGACCACCCTGGAAAAACTATAAACCAAGTCTGGCTGCATAGTTCACTCGATCAACCATTTGCATGTTTGAGGTCAAGCGCAGTGTCAACAAGATGCGCAGTGCAGCGGTTCCTTGGATGGCTTTTCTGTTCGGCGAACGTCGTTTTCTGCTCCAGGGCTTCAACCACCTCCTGAGATGGTTGGGGTGGGTGCGATTGGGGGGGTCTAACCACCTGAGGATATGGGACAGGAGCCCTAGGTTTACATCAATGCACACACACACACATTGCTGTGTGGTCACAACAACAGTTATCAATGGCTCATATATGCGGCTGAAGTTGAAAAAGCAAACGTTCGACATCGGGATCGGACCATCGACATATTGGCACATGGATTTGGTCATGTTTGGACAGCAAACCTGCAGGTTTTGTGGTGCATGGACCAATCAGAGAGTTTCGGTGATGAATCATTGATCCTATCCCCAGACCAGATCCATTGGACTGGAAGAGGACTGCCGCCAGGTCAACCATCCTCCCAAGTCAACCCCTGGTCCTGAGTCTTTTGTGGCGGGTCAAGAGAGTCGTGATTCCAATATGAAACTTTCTTCTCCGTGTTTCAAATCTATCGCAGCACCTCCAACAAACAGGTCACCAAAATTGGTGACCTGTTAGGGCCTTTCCCAACCCTCCATTTCGGACACCTGTTGGGTTCGCTTTGAACTGCGCTGCTTGGGGTCCGCTTTGGCAATCGCCAATTCCCCGCACCTCTCTGAGGGGTTCCACGGCACCATGGATATGAAGTATCGTAGATTTACACTCAAGAAACTGGCCGGCAATGCTCAGATTCTATAGGATTCTATAGGTAAACATCTAATATGATATTCCATGAACTTATGACTTATGAGGATTCTTTTCTACAGCTACATGACCATCATGACCCAGACCATCCATGGGACAGGCCAACGGCTCCGGATCATCACCAGGGGTGCGTTCATTTCAGGGGTCTTGGCATATCTTCCCGCATAGATGGTCTCGGTTTAGCTCACATTCCCTATTGGATCCACATACCTTCTGAGAAGGTGATTATGGAGACTAGTTCTCTGGGCCCAGTCATACCTTCTGAGGTACGGTGGATCGGTAGGGACCCTCCCATTCGCTGGGCGCCCAACTCGGCAGCTTCGAGCTGAGCGGCTCAGGCTTCGTGACGCATGGGAACACGACGTGCAGCCTCATCTCCGAGGACGGCCGCGCACGTCGCGCACGTCGCCCGTTAGCGGAACGGGGGGAAGAGGGTGGGGACGGATGTGGATGGTTTTTTTTGTGAGGAACTGACCCCCCCGCGGCACCCTGCGGATTGCATGGGACGGACGGTTTTTGACCAATCAGGTGGGGTGGTTTGAGGGATCAATGGTGGTAGCTATTTGACCCAGACAAGCTAAGCTTGGTGATCATTCGATCAAAGTGAAGGCCGTCCCATTGGGGGCGTAACCTTGTAGATCATTTTGTTTCCTCATCAACATACTGGCGTACAGTCCCCCCAAAACTCCTGGCAAAGCAATGCCAAAGACCGGCAAAAGCTTGTACATCCTCACCATCATGTGATTTTTGTTGCCAAGGGTCTTGAGGAGGGTTCAGGATGGTTCAGGTATGTTCAGGTGGGCCAGTGGGGTATACTGCTGTTTTTGTTTCTATGGGGTCGGATCTCGGTTGAAACCGCCGTTTTGGCTGCGAGGAGGAAGGCTTTCCAGCAGCCGCCGATGCAACACCCCGCTTTCGGTGCTATTGGAGGCTTCGCTTGTCTCTTCGTGTTGTTCAAACCAAACAGGCGACCGGGCCTCGTGCATTCTACTCTCGGTGGGGTGCACTGAATACTCGAACCTGCGTTCTGTGAGAGGGACAATGTGATTGGCGTAGGGTGTGCCCAAAAAAAACCACAGAAGACCTGTCAAATGGAACTCACACAATAGAGGTCTCAGTGGATGCCTTCAATAGCCTGTGACGTTCTCATGTTGAGGTGGGTGCAGTGAATTAGACCGTGAGGGTCTTGGAAGGGACCAGCAATTCACTTTGACCACTTGAGCCTTCACAAAGTGGCTATAACCGTTTCAGTCCTTTGGATGGACATCATGTTATACCTTCATTCGGGTTCTTGTGACTTCAGTCCCCCCTTTCAGGCTCATGAATTCAATATCCTCTTTGCATCCCATCAAGCCGCCTGATGGCTGGTCTGCTTCCGAACATCCCATCAAGCCACAAAGTCAGACCCTTTGTGAAGTATTATGTTCTTTGTTGACAGAGCAACTATATATACCCGTGTTGTTCTGTGTTCTTGTCCTCCAAGCTTTTTCTGAGGTCCTTCAGGTCAAACTGTGTGTTTTTGTAGGTATATAATACCTGAACTCTCCAAGTATACTTCGGGTCCACCGACGTCTTGGTTTCCTTTCGAATCGCAGAACCTCGAAAAGTGGCCGTGGCCGTCGAGGCATGACTTCCTCCACAATAGCGTGACTGGGCGATGTTGGGGGAGAAACCAGCAAGGTGACCCCGACAGGTGCTGGAGATATAGCTAGTGTGTATATGCCTAGGGCTCCGGTGGACCGGTGGTATTCGACCCCCCCAGGACCACCCGGGCCCCCCCGAAGCGATGGCCGGAGGGGGTGGCCAAGAGCCCTAGGGCACTAGGGTATATAGTACATGATATCTAGAGTATGGTACACATACCCAGTTGGACCACTCGGTTGCTCCAGCACGAAGTCAGGTAGTACCTGAATCCTTTTCCAGACTAGAGAGAGATGGGGGAGACGACGCGGACGGCCTGGAGATGACGCTTCATTTTGTTGGGGGCGAGGTGGCCGAAGTAAGGAATTTGTTTGACTGCAGGGATGTTGGTAGCTGGGTTTGGGGCAGTGTTGCAAGCGTTTGCACGCCATTGCACGCCTATCACGCACCATTTGTCATTGTGGTGTACTTGAACCGAAGTTCGATATGTTCTTTTCTCGTTCCCCGTCAATCTTCAGTTTTCCCGCGCCGTGTTTTTTTGACTTGTTTGGAAGATGTTATTGTGAACAAAGGAAAGGCTCGAAGAGTGGTCGCTTTATCCCAAAGGTGTCATGGAGGTGAGCGAGGCAAAGTCAGATGAGCAATCTGTGCAATATCCACTGACCAACTCAGTTTTCTTGGACAGTAAAGGTTAACCTGTTTCAATTTGCTTCCTTTTCTGCCGCCAATGACGTTGTTTGCGACCCAGAGAACATTGTATTTGTTCGGCTTGGATGACAGTATAGGTGTGCATGTGGGTTCAAGTTTGACATGTTTGGTGGGGGGGGGGGTTGGGTGGGTGGCTAATGACGTTGGTTTGGATGTGTTTCGAAGATGATGTCACATGCCTTCAACGATCCATAGCAAGAAAGAACGCGCCTGCAACTTGCAGCATCGACTGGCTGATGCTGTATGTGCAACAGTGCGACCAAAGATCTGTGGCAGGCAGTGGGAGAGCTCTGTCGCAAGGCGATGCACCACTGAGAAAAAACACAGTTCACGAAAGGTAGCCAAGCAAAGGGGTAGCTTGAACAGCCTGCTCGGGACCAAGCATTGATGTATCAATTCTATGACCCCCGCCTCCCCTGTTTTTTTGTTTCCTACTAACCCCTGTATGGCCTCACACATGACTGACGTGTTGGGCTCAAGCCTGGTAAAACAACCGCTTGCTTGCGCGCGCCATAGCACTTGTCAGCTTTCGTCCGTGCTCCTCCGGTGGACCGCTCTGGGGACACTGTCTTTGCAAGGGAACCCCACTGCAATTGCACTTCGTAACAAATGGGGTAGAGGAGCCTGCTTGTGATGTCCACGTCAGGCAATGATGCTACGGACATGCAATGGACAGGTTCCGAACAATCAGGCAGCAGAGCATTCGTTTGCGGCTAGGTCGTCTCATGAAGAGTCCATGACCGTGCACATGAATGCCAAATTGCCGCCGATATTCGATGGTCGTGTCAGCTGGTTCCGTTACGAGGAAGCTGTTGATGATTGCGATGCACCTGTTACCCAACTGATGTATCGCAAGCAGAAGAAGAAAAAGAAGCCGACACGAGTACCTCCATGCTTGCCGGCTGAGGAAAGTCAAGGCTGCTTTGCACGCCACTCATGAGCCTCATGTGAAGATTGGTCGCCGCGACAGAGGAGGAGAAGACTTTCATGTAGCGCAACCCCTGATAGTTGGCTGAGAAGCTTGTACTATAGAGTGAGAGGTCAGCGCTGGAAGCATGTACAGTGTAGAGCGTTTCATATCTGACCACGGAAAACTGTATGTAGCCAACTGCATTTACTGAAATCGGATGATGACAGGATCATTCCAAACACAACCTTGATTTTGGCTCAAGAGCTGGAATCAGATGTGACTCTGTGCTTGGCTTGCATGAGTTCGTAACCAATCTTGAGTACACGAGGCATTCGTGGTTCGCAATCTTGAAAACATCATTGCATGATCTGCGCTGTACCTCTGTACCTTTCGTTTTTCCCTGTCTCAAGTCGCTTGATATCGGGAGCCGCCCAGTGCATGTATGTCATAGTGAGAAGCAGAAAAGCATAATATAAAAGCGACACTTCAACTCAACAAAACTTGTAACCGCCGCGTAAAATGAACACCTTCAAAACCGATGCTGGGAGCATTCCCGGGACTGAGTACTTGGCAGTGACATGGATCCTCGACCAATGGTTGGAAAAGTCACTGCCAAAGGACACAAATGCCGAGATGGGCTTGAAAGAGAAGCTGCAGGAACTGATGTCTTGCTTCATTGTGAAAGGTTGGAGCCCCTGTGTTTGTGCACTGGGAACCTTGCGCGTGGCATATGAAGTTGAAGAGTGCAACGAGGCGCAGGTTGTTTCTGTCACCCTGGTGATGTCAGCATCTTGCGCTAAAGCGCCCACTTTTCTGCAAGCGTTGTGATGTGGATTTGTTGTCACTGAAATCATGCGCTTCCTTTTAAGGTCTCTCTCGACGTGGCACGCCATCACAGTGGATATCAGCAGTGATGAAGATGTCATTTTCAAGAACCATGACATCGCTATGAGCAGCGTGGCCACCCGTTGTAGGCCAAACTGCTTTTCACTCCTGCATCAAATGGAGCTGATGGTCAGCACCGGACGGACTAGTGCCGATGCGGAGAAGAAGCTCGAGATGGCTTAGAGAATTGAGCCTTGTGTTGCCAGCTTTTGGCATGTTCATCACGCTTTGACCTGTTGTCCCGCCAGGCCTTTACCAGTGCTACGGGCCTGGCCCAAGCATACAACCGTGGCGAGCTTGCAACCTGATCAACCATGGATGTTCTAACTGTCATCCGGCAACGACTGCAAATGCTTGTCAGGAACACGGGTGTCAAGTTTCTTGTCTTTGAGCAACCCTTGATGCGCCTGCTTTCAGTGTCTTGTGTCAAGTGAACACCTTGCCGGAGACACGGCATGGGCAAGTTCATGCACCGTGAAGGAATTGCATGCGGGACCTTCAAAAAGGGTTACTGCAGCGCAAGCGCCAGCATGAAGGTTTGGGAAGATGATCTTACGTCTGGTGTCGATCTGTTGGTTCTTCTCGTCGACAGACTGGAGTCTGACTGGATCAAGTTGCCGATCAAAATGCGAAGGGCGTATGGTCAGCAGCAAATTGAAGCTTAGCTTATTTTCATCAGTCTTGCAGCGTTCATGTCGCATGCGCGCATGATAAATTTGCACCGGGCCTGCGGTGCAGTCTTGGCGGCGTGCAAACATGTGAGAGCTACAATGCCTCCAGGTGAAATCGACTCGTTGTTGAGCGAGATCCGCGTCACGCTTCCAGATTGAATCTTTCATGTGGGTTTGACACTGTATGTACAGTAGCTGCATACCTCCTTGTGCAATTAAGGTTCATAAGCCGGCATGGCAACAGCGACCTCCTGAATGTATCGGAGAGCACGGTGCCTCCGATCGACCTGACCAAAATCTCAATTTTTGCGGGGCCGCTCTTGAAGCACAAGCAGAAGGCAATTCAGTTGGTTGCAGGCAAGAACATGTCACATGTCCCTTGATCCACTCCAGGTGCAAGAGCAGAGCAAGGAGAAGGCTGCAAAGCGTCTCCTATATGCTTCATCACTCATCACTTGACCTCAGGCTGACAGCCAATTGCAATTGGTGACTTGGGAGGAGACTGAATTGAAGGTTGCGTCGGACTTAAAGAACTTGGCCGGTGGGCAAACCGATTTGAGCGCTTTGCAAGCCAGCAAGGGCTCTTGGATGAAAAGTGGATCAACGACAGGTTCATCAAGGGAAAAGGACAGGTCAACGCTATCATAGCAGAGAGGCAGCGCTATGAGAATTTGGAAAAGGCCTTGAGCATGGCACACCCTGAGATTGTCCAGCAGCAGGCACACGTTGCTTGCCTTCGCGTGTATGATTGAAGTTTCTTGGAGTACCCAACACCATGAACACGCAGCCTGCCTGGGAACATTAATCACAAAAACAACGAGAACAAAACAAAACAAAAAAAAAATGGTACGAAAAACACGTCCCACCTGAAACCAGAAATTGAACGCAAAACCGCATAACCTGGTTGGGGAGGATGAATATATAAAAGACCTGGAGCCCTGTTTAAATACGTCGGAGGTTGCGGCTTGTGATAAGAAATCCCCATTTTGTGGATAGTGTCTATATTTCTGGCTCCAAATGTTTGAACAAGAAATCTGATGCCAGGTAGACTCCAACGATTGGTTTTTAATCCAAGGTTTGTCCAGGAGAGGGTAATCCTCTTAATGAGGGGTCTTAGCTCTTCTTCAAACCTGTTTTCAAGGAGTTTCAAAACCCCTTGTGGAATCCGCCCAGGAGGCAGGCACAACCAACCACAAGTAAATGCTTGGTGCATCTTTCATAGCTCACTATAACCCAGGAACTGAGGAGGTCTGGCGTCATGATGCTGGCAAAGGGCCCGTGTAGGGCCCGTGTCCAGATCAGGCATTTACGCTCCCACGAGCAGCCTGGATCCCTTGCGTTTTGTCTTAGCTTTTTCGGTGATTGAGAACCTGAGCTTGTTGACGGCAGATGTTTCCACCACTCCTCAGAGGGTTCGCGCCAACATTCATTGGGGCTGAAGACTGAAGGCTCACGACCGAAGTCGCGAGCGTGAAGATCGAAAGCGCCGAAGGCTGCAGTGCTCTGAACGTGTACAGAGGGGTTCAGACCCTCTCTGGCAGAAAAGAAGGCGTATACCAACACATGAAAGAACAATGCCGCATGCCATTT
>CAXAMN010005780.1:1343395-1384551 GCA_963970005.1 Durusdinium trenchii
AAGAAGGCGTATACCAACACATGAAAGAACAATGCCGCATGCCATTTTGTTGAGTGTTTTTGGATTCATGCCGGCGACAGCAGCAGGAGGAGGAGAAAGAGGAGGAGAAGGAGGAGGAGGAGGAGGAGGAAAAAAGAGCAAGTGCGGGTATGTAAGGCTTGGTAGTAACTCAGTTTACTTTGTTTATAATAATAAGCCTTACAAAAGTTGATATTTTTGTCGAAAATATACTCTTCTTTGAAATGAGAGGCTATTGTGTTGTTCTATAAAATGTCCTAGCGCAGTCCCCGGCCGTACAGTATTTCAAGAACGCAGCGCTTTTGACGCCAAAGATGCAATGGCCAAAAGCATCTCTTTTTTGACATGTTCAACCAAACCCATCCTTGGCACAATCGCAAACATTCAGGGGTGACTAACTACGCCGTAGCCTTCTTCGTTTGAGGTGGGAAACCAAACCCCCCCAAAAAGAGGTGAGCAACTACTAGGTTATCCACTAAGAGAATAGGTCCAGCTCGACCCCTTTAGGTGAATCATGGAAATTCCCGTGTTGAATGGGTTTCGAGGGATCAACCATAGTCACTTGTCAGCTAGAACAGAACGATTTCCGCGCAAAATACATCCAATCCGCCCCACGTGGTTGGAAAACAATTCCTTTGCTCAGGTGGGAATTTATGATCCTCCACGGCCACTGGTGCCCAAAGTGATTTGGTCCTATTGGGAGAACGTGCACCAGGCCGGGTGTTTTTGGATCTTTGTCGGAAGAGGAGACATAGGTGTGTCTTAACACATGTACAAATGGTAATTTAACGCATGCATCGGGTCTATCCCATCAGTAACATTGGATGATGACGGTTAGCAGTTAGCAGGCCGACATCTTTATGCTAGTGATGTTCTTGTATATCGACTGTTACAGGTAGTACAGGTAGTGGGATAGACCCCATAACGCGTGCAACTATTTAATAGGGTCTGTCCCAGTACCTGTAACAGTTGGTCGACAACTAGATATCGTTGAACAAGGCCTTCAACCTGACCATCATCATTTGGGCCCTGGTATATACCCGAACTATTCCAGTCCCAAGGGTTTTGTTCTGGGTTGATACTATTCCAGCCATCGAGCTCGCAACACGCTTAAGCACGTCTCACACAAATCTCGACAGCATGCTGGGACGGGTCATACAGGTCGACGTCAAACTCATGAAATACTGGAGCTGATCATACACAAACAATATCAAGAGATAGAAGACCAGGTTTTACTAAGTCAGACTGGACCTGCCGGGTGTAACAATCGGTAAACAAGACAAGAACATCACTATTCTGGGGCTTGCAACTGAACCATCATCATGCACCGTCACGTGGTATTAGGATAGATTTGGGGATGTTCTGTACATGCCCACATACCTGGACCTGAACAAGGGGTGCATGTCCTGGCTGGCAATCTGGAATAGTAGTGGGCTGACCCCGACAGGAAGGTGTGCTGGAAGGTGCGCAAGAACCATTAGTTTTGCAAGAAATTCTTTCCAGGCCAATGACTGCCATCCAGCCAGACCGTTCGAGGGAGTGAAAACACATCCACTTCCCCAAGTGGATCGGTGCATCACTTTCTCCACCGTCCAAAGGTCTAGGGCATGGGGTGAAGGCATCCGCTTCAAAGGACGCAGGAAGATCTGCTGACATGAGCGGTTTTGGGTGCTTAAGCGAAGGTGAAGGGAGATGAAGGGAGCACTTACACTCGCCATTTGCTGGACTGGCTCGCAGCTGGAGTTGCTCTCAGGAACACCGGGAAAGAAGAACAACATGATGGGAAGTGGATGGGGGAAGTGGAGAAACGCATGGGAAGTGGATGGCCCCGAGTACGACACGCATGACCAACAGCGTTCTGGAATGGTATTCGTGAACTCCGAACGGACTGACTCTGGCACCCACCCCTGGCCCACCTTCTCAGGAGGCAGTTGGAGCCCTATATAGGGATGCGTCAGAGCGTCGAACACATCTCCGATCGGGTATGGAGGGTATATGTGGACCCCTAGTGTGGATCCCTATATTTAGGGTATGGAGGCCTGATAGATTTCAGAGAGCACAGGAGCGGCTAGCTATTTGCCATTGTGACATGTTGTGAAGAGATGTTTGAGTTTTTGAACCTTGAAAGAGTCTGCCTAGAGACTCGTCCCGGTGAAACCATGGGCCCTGAATTGTTCATGAAGCTTCGCAAACGTCAGGTTTCACCCACCAAACACCGCTCCACCCGAAACAGAAGCTGCTTCCAACGGGGATGGCCGGGACGGGGCAGCAGCGCATGTTCTTTTTTCTATATGGCTCACGGCTCACTTCCCCCCCGAGAAACATCGGGAGACTTGTCCCGGCCGGCCAAAGCAGGGAGGACGCAAGTAGGACAAGGCTCCGTAGGAGAACCCATCCAAGCAATTCAGAAGGTCCATCTACCCAAAAGGACTCTAGGGCTCCAACCATATGCTCACAAGGTGGTTAGACCCCCCCCACCCCAACCACCTTCTCAGGAGCTAGTTGGAGCCCTAGGGAGACAAAGAAGTGGATCACCTGCCCAACTGTTTTTTTCTTTGGGGGTTTGCTTACACATGGTTACACCTACACCAATCAAAAACGAACAGGTGCAGAGTCTCGGTGCAGCTGGAAAGTTCGGTGACAGGGCTCGGGTTGTCAAGGTGGTCTCCCATCCGGATGCCCGCCGGAGTCCAGTGATTTGGTGAGCAGGCTGAGCGGGGTATATGCCCTATATGCCCTACCGACAGGTCGGGTGATATACATGGTGGTTGAGGACCCATACCCAGATGGTGAATGCTATAGACGCCATATGAGCAAGTTCTGGATCCACGAAGCTCCGTGAGCAGCGCCTATAATGCTTTAAGACTTGCACGTTTGTCGCGCCCACAAGCTCCTTTTCAGGGCATGTAGGACCGGAGAACGTGGGGCAGAACCCACTTGAAACTGCAGCGCTGTTCTCCGAGCCACCCTGCCAATGTTCGCAGAGCTTCCTGCTCGGCTTCTTTTGCTTTTGAGCATCAGCGGGGCAGCCAAAGCAAAACACCTCAATGTATTCGAAATCACTTCACCTGTAATGCAGCTGCTACGATGCAATGCATCGGGCGCTTTGACGCAAATATGTGGTAAAGATGCCCAAGGTCCAACTATACATCAAAGACATTGTTGGATGTACAAGTGACTCCCACCATGCAGCTCCAGTTGATTCTTTTTCAAGCCTTTCTACCCCGCCGTTACGCTCCGGATCACACCGGCCATGAGGGCGCTGTTTCTTCTTTAGCGGCTTTTGGGGACGCGCGCGAAAGCCAACTGCAGCGACTGTATCCAAAACGCAGTTGTTGACGAACGAGCCAAAAAACACTGAGTTCATGTGCATGTGCCGCTGAACTGCCCACGCGGAACGATAGGTATTGGTCCGCTGTTTTTTTTCAGGGATGTTACTCACGTGTCGCGTTTGTGTCTAGTTTTCTTGTTGCGTGCCAAACATTTCCAGACGATCACACAGTTTAAAGTTTGTTTGGTAACCCTTGTGGACTGGCTGCATTTGCAAGAAAATCTTTGAAGTTGCTTGGGCTTGCTACAATGACAATATCATCAAATGACAATATTATGAAAAACAAAGTAAGCAACGTAACAATGTGGTCGCAAGATGGTGGTAGGACACCAAGCCCATCCAATGCAGCCGCCAGGTGGATGCGAATCTGACGCAACAGGCCATCATGCACGCATTCCTAGAACTTTGCCAAAAATCATGGAGGACTATGTTGGGTGTCGCATGTGCCGCCTTGGATTGCCGGAGGAGACATGCATTGCATTTTGTTTCGACTGACATGCATTACACCATGATATTTGTGTTCAATGGGTTTGCCAACAATTTTCACACACCTGCAAACTGCAGTGTCTCCCAAAAATGTTTAAACATGCGCAACCAAAATTGTTGAAACATGTTGAAACCCATTGAACCAATTATTCATACCAAGATTCATGAAACTGCGTGCGGCCAATCTGTTTCCATCATGTTCTATCAATTTATATACTATTTTTTGGGGCCAAAAACAACCAGACAGCAAAACCAGCACCAACCTCGTTCAATTTTGGCAGCGGCATAGCATAGGTCTTATTTAGTTTTCGTTGGAGATCGGTTGGATCCGCTTTCGAAGTGCCATATAGTTTTCGGTTCAAAGTCCCATACTTTTCATATGTCATTCATGGTTTGCCCAACATTTGCCCAACAACGTCTTTCTTCTCCCTCTTCCGTGTGTTTGGGTGTGTTTTCATTGTTCCGCCTGGCCTTCTCTTTGGGGCGGGAGACATGCTGCGAGGACCTTGAATCCGGGTTGGGAGATCCGAGTCTTGGACCAGGACCCGAGCGCGCTCGTTGGGGGCTCGATGGAGCTCGCACTGCTCACGCGAGCGAGCGGACCGGGCGGGTTGGAACACCGGGACGGATGGGCGTTTGACCGAACGGAACTTGGGGACCAAAATCGTGGGTGAGGTGTTTGGATTGTTTGGTTGATGTGGTGTGTCATTTGTATCAGGAGATGTCATATCAGTACTGCATGAAAAAGCAACATATGAGATTGGGATGATCTTTTTCGGAACGGTTTGTCAGAACAGATTCCCTTGGAGTCGTCACCATGTGTCCAAAAAGAGATGTGGACACAGGTGGACACATGACTTAAGTATCAATGGCATGTGTCAGCTTGGCGATGCGCAAGTAGCTGTATCCAAGAAATATCCTTCTTCCCAGACGCTCCTGGACCCTCATATGCAGGGGTCGGACCCTCATATGGAGGGGTCCGGACCCTCAAATCCCTATGGTTTTGAGGGCCCTGTCGGCCTGTTTGGAGTGTCTGGGTTCATCCAAATTGGGGTCTTCCCTTCAGCATTCGCATCATTTCGGATCAACCACCTCACCACCGAGCCCGCCCGCCCGGACCGGAAGGGAGACGAGACTTCGCGTGTCGACACGTCGTCACGTCGGTGAGAGACGACGTGAGACGACGAGGTCGCGGACCTGAGACGTGTGCGGAGCCAGGACACGGTTTGGCAGTATATCTCCAAAGCAGACTTGCCTGCAGGCCGAGTCTAGACGGATGCACGGAGCGCAGCGCAGACTCGTGCCGATGGTTTTTTATTCTTTAACTTGGCCGGAGCGAGAGATCTGGATGTCGGTTCGTTGGGAGAACATGATCCTGGTTCATGAAACACTTAGTACCCAAAGGCGACCCTGGACCCGAACCAACTGCTACATGTTTGAGGTCCAAAACCCGGGCGGACTGAGGGTCAAAACCCTGGCGGACTGAGGGTCCAATGAGCCTTTGGGTAGTAAGAAGCTACGTTCGTAGCTTCTCACGATGTTCGTAGTGATGCCCTTTTTTTTTGCCCTTGTTGTTCGCGTCTCGGAGCGCAGGGAGCCGAGAGAACCGGAATACCACCAGCATGGTTCTTGTCAGAGCATGTGTGTGGTGAACAAACCTAATTACGCGAGGAGTGGTTAGCAGGATTGTCCTGGTACGGCAGACAGACAATCACTTCAAGCTGACTAAGGTGGCTCATACCAAGCAGCTTTAGTATCGCACTGCAGGTGGTTCAACCCAGCTATGCCCACCCACAGCACGTTGGACACGGTGTTTGAAAAGGGTGGCCTTAGTAATCCCTTTTGGAATGCCAGAACAGCACATGTGGCGTCAGCCACTTCAGGATTTTTATCCCCTTTTCGCAGACCCACTTACTGTACTGTCGCCTTTAGCAGAGAAAGGCGGAAGAGCAACAGCAGGTGATCGTTATTTGGTATTTGTTTGTGTTTTTTAATATGCCACTGCATGTGTGAGCCATTTGGTCATCCCATTTGGGCTCCAGTCCTCCAGTCGTACCGAAACGTTACGGTATGACTGGACCCTGGCACCAAAATCTACTCTGACCTTCGAAAAGAAGGTGCGACTGGTGTGACCACCTGGGAATTAGGCCACCACGAGTTGACTCGGAGTGTTTGAGCACCTGCCTGGCTCCGACACTCAGAGACTCGCGTTGGTTTTTCGGGAGAAAGAGTTCTCCGGGCTTGAAGCCAAGCATCGCCCATGGGACAAGGTGGGACAAGGTCGTAGACATTGTACATGATCTAGAACATGAATGACCTCTATCTTGGACCACCAACCAACCACCCAAAATATGTGTTTTTCCATCAAACCAGGGGTCATGTCTGGGTTGCAGCTATGTATACAACAGACTCGGGACATGGTCATCGACCATCTTGCAGCGCCCAGAGGCTTCGACAACTTGAAAGTGCAACATCGGTCGGATGCCATTCGGCTAGCACTTCTTGCTTCTTGGCAGAAGAAAAACACACCGACAGCTCCCTATTTCCCATTGGAGCCTCATAGCCAGGGTTTTGACCCTCACAGCCAGGGTTTTGGACCTCAAACATGTAGCAGTTTGAGGGTCCATGAGCTTTTGGGTAAGTTCTTTCCAATAGAACCCGGGGTCAGGGAGACCTTTTTTGTTCATTT
The DNA here is from genome assembly GCA_963970005.1 of Durusdinium trenchii. Taxonomy (NCBI): domain Eukaryota; class Dinophyceae; order Suessiales; family Symbiodiniaceae; genus Durusdinium; species Durusdinium trenchii. The sequence continues at coordinate 1,349,920 of CAXAMN010005780.1, forward strand.
GATTCACCTCCCATGGAGGTTTCTTTCGAACAGAACCCCCCAAGTAGATCACGGTTGTTCCATTTGTTATTTTGGGAGCAAGGACAAACAAGCCTCCAGCCTTGCAAGTTGAAGAATTCGGTCAGAAATGAATGGCGAGGGAAGTCGCCAGGCTGAAAAAGTCTTTGGATTTGTGAATAGCCCAGACATGCCCAGACCATCCATATATGGAAGGCTGTTTTATTCCTTTTATGACCCAAATGTAGGAACTATTCTATATACCCAGAGGCGACCCTGGTTGTTTTAACAAACATGGAAGTGGGTTTTGCTCTAACAGGCGGGTTGAACCCCACTTCTATCATTGTTTCAGGGTGTACTCTTCAAAGACTAACTGCAAAGTGAGTGCTGTTAGAATTCTGCACATGCAAACAAAGACTTATCCTAAGTATTCGTTCTTGAGTTATTATAGTTTCGTGTCATCCACCATTTGAAAGCTCTCTCCAACAGTCAGTGCATTGGGGCCACAGAAAAAAGAAAAAAAACACGTTACCCAAGGGCTCATTGGACCCTCAGTCCGCCAGGGTAAAACACACATAACAACACTCCGATCTCCCTTTGGGGAGCTTTTCGGCCTTTTTCAGGTGGACCGTCCGATGCATCCGGTCTGACGACGTCCCGTCCGGGATCGGTGATCGGTGGCATCGTTCGGGACCCGTGAACTGACCCGAAGCCGTGGATCAGGGCCAAGGGTGGTTGACCTCGGGTCATAGGCATACCTAGAACTTCATCTTGGGCAGAACTGTCTGCCTATAGAATGGGTCAAGGTGCTTCATTTCTCAACCAACTAGCTCCGTTTCGGTTCGGTGGGCCATTGGTGGGAGGTCTTGGGCGGTGATGGGACGATCGGAGCCCTAGGGGTAACTGAGCAAACTGAACAAACACCTCACCACCACACACAAAAACACCGTGTTTGCCTATATCTAGAATGGGTCCAGGTGCCGATTCGTCCACGCGGCACGGTCCTCGGTTTTGTCCCCACCTGGTCACCTCCGTCTCGTTTTCGACGTCCGTTGCACGGTCCGGTGCCGGTCCGACGGTTCCGGTGAGCTCGGACGTCCACCGGTCAACAGGGTCAAGGGGTCGACTCCCTGTTATACAGATCGTAAAAGGGGGCCTCAAAATGTATAATGTACCTTGGTCTTCCTCGGATCGACTTCCTTGGCCTAGGGCTGCACAAGACCGGCCCCTGAAGAAAGGCCGTGGTTTCCACAGCCCTTTGGACGATAAAGGTGTAGGGATCCAGTCGTACCTTCTCAGGTTAGGTGAGGAAGGAGGCACTGTGATGTAGGTGCCATCGTCGGGTCCAGTCGTACCGAACCTGAGAAGGTACTTGGATCCCCTAGGGCAAGATATTCCTGCGTAAAGGAGGTGACCGGATTCCCTCTTCAGGAAGGCGCGGTCCCCACGCGGTGCTTCTTCCCTAGGGCTCCAACTCTATCCTCAGAAGGTGGTTATAGACCCCCCAAACCCACCCCAACCACCTTCTCAGGAGGTGGTTAGAGCCCTAATTAATTCTTCTCTCCAGCAGTCACAAAGGGGTGGTGTTTGGTCCCTAAGTGAGTGGACAATGGGCACTCCGAACCTCCATGGATCGCACCCCTTTGTGACTGCTGGCTTATTATCCTTCTTCTTCTGTGGACCGCTCCCATGCGTCCCGTTCTTCCACGCACCACCGCGCTCCTCACGCACCACGCGTTTCGGACGATCGTCCGTGACTTCAAAGGGATCCGAGTCTCCCACACCGTTCCTGTGTCGCCAGAGGTGTGAGGACCGGAAGTTGGGTGTGGTATTGGCGGGAGGTGTGAGCACTTCTTAGACTTAAGAGACCAAGTCAAGGAGGAGGGTGTGACAGGAGATTTACTTCCACAGGTGCTATAATGGTGGCAAAAGGGGGTCCCCGATCGCCGCTGGGTAGACTGGTCGACGATGTCTTTCTTCCATATAGGGGGTCGGAACAAGGGGGTTCAGAACAAGCCGTTTCTGAGCTACCCACCCGAATGCCTAGGTGGAGTATGGCGGAGTTTGGATGGATGCCACTCTGCTGCTCCTGAGACCCCTGAGCATGGTCATTCAGGAGCTGCTTTTGCGTCAGTCACTGCGTGACCGGTGTCGCCGAGCTGGCGGGTTTTCTCAGCGGCGGAGCGTGTGAGCGGAGCGTGGGGGGTGACGGGCGCTTTTGGGTGTGACGACAGATACCGTTAAGGTCATGTTTGTTTAAAACAATTTGCGACGTCGATTCCGGGATTACACTGCCAACAACCGTGGAAGTCCATCGAAAGCGCCGTGGGGATGGATGGACGATCCATGAAAGGGTTGCCTTTGGAGATCACTTGAGCCAATGTTGAATCCGAAAAACGTGTCTCGGCTCAGGCAGACAATGATCACAGTACACAATGAATGTTGGTTACACATTGCGAATACATTCATAATATACATTATATACTAATATATAGTGCATGTATTTAGTTTTGGAATATTCTAACTGCTAGCGTTGCATTTACTCTGACTGTTGACTGTTAAAACATGTTTGCTTGCTGTTTACAGTTTTTTTTTTTTTTTTTTCTGGCATGTTGAACCTTGGACCGTTGATATGAGAGTTCAATTGGAAGTGGTTCCTTTCCAAAAGGTAAGTGGATCGTTTTGTTTAATGTATCTATGCTTTCACACAACCATGGATGCGCAGAAAAACCGCAGAGATCCGCAGCAGTTTTTTTCAACTCACTTGGCCGGGCTCCGTATGATCCCCGACGGAAGCTCGGCTGCAACTTTACTCAGTCAAGGGAGATGCTTGTCTAGCAACGCCCTTAAAGGCTCTGGAACTCGATTGTAGTTGTCCCTCGCCCACCTTAGATAGCATTTGATTGTTCCTGAAACCGTGCAACATACTGCCGCATAAATAACACATTTGATGGACATTGAACATGTGTGCACGCATTGCCCATTACCCATGAATGCCAACTGGCAGCTGCTGCCTGCTGGCCGTTCCGGCTGACTTCTTCAGCTCCTTCATATCCTCATCGCTTATGCCCTCTGGGATCACTGCATGGTGCCAAGCCGTGTCGTAAACCTTGGTACATCTAACCAAAAGCTAGGTACATTAAGAGCTTTCTTTGGCAAGTGATTTGCTCGACGCGTAAGCTAGGTAGAAGCCAAGATACGGATCTCAATTTCCTTTGCAAAGCATCCTTGTCCATTTCTTCCGGCTCCACAATCCTCGCCTTCTTTTGCCCCGCAGCTTTGGCTTTCGCCTTTGCCTTGGGGCTCTTCTTTGGGGCTGCCTTTGCCTTGGGGCTCTTCTTTGGGGCTGCCTTTGCCTTGGGGCTCTTCTTTGTGGCTTTGCGTTTGAGAGTCTTCCTGATCGAACTTGAACTTTTCGTCTCTTGGTCTTTCTTGGCTTTTCTCACCTTCCCTTGTACAGATGCACTTGATGGGGCCGCTGGAGAACTTGATTGGGCCACTCCAGATGAGACCGCTGCAGAACTTGATCGGGCCACTGCAGCATCTTCCACGCGCACTGAAGCAGGTTCTTCCAGCTTCCCCTCCCTTTGCATGCGATACCTGGACTCCAAACGAAGGATAGCTGCGTTCATCTCCGTGATGTTGTCCTGATTGATCTCTTGTTTCATCAAAGCCAAGTCCTGTGCATATTTTTCAGGATCTTTGAGCATCTCCTCATACTCAGCTTGTGCCTCCTCGTGCACAAAAATGATCTGGTTGACTTGATCAAGACACTGTGTGATAGCTGCACAAGTGCATGTCAAGAGTTCTGGTGACACAAAAGCCCCTTCCTCCCAACTGGTTCCCTGGGCATTCACAGCAGTGGTAGCCAACTCCAAGTGCTTGGATGTTTCTTCTGCAGCCAAAGCCAAAGAAGAGGCAAACTGCGCATTCTCAGCGTCCTCCACATCAGCACTGGGGGTCTCAGTGCCCGCGCCCACCACATCACCAGGCTGAGCAGCATCCCCCACAGCACCACAGGGCACCTCAAATTAGTTTATTGGAAAGTGGCTGCATGCATGACACATACATACAGGTCTTTTCAATACTATATGCACCATTGCCATCATGGCACCTCCTCATCCGGCTCTTGCTCGTCTTGTGGTGACTGCCCCAAGATCAATGTTGGTGACAGCTCGGATTCCACAGGGGTTTTCTCAATCTCGCAAGTATGCGGCGAGCCTTCTTCGATTTGGGTCTCCTCAGAGTGAACAGCAGAGCATAATGTTCAAGATAGGTTATTTGTTTTGCTGCAGATTGATTTCTTTGCAACAACGTACCATGTATATAGACTATAGATATGAAGGGATTGGTGTGACTTGGAACTCACTCAAATGAGCAGCAGCCACGTCCGGGATCTCAGGATATGAATCATGGACCGCCATCTCCTCTGCAACCTCGAGGCCTGACTCCTGATTCGGAAAAATCAACAAGTTGGTTGTGGGTAGATACACAGCGGATCACTCACTCCTGGTCAATCTTCATCACTTCATGCTCATGTTGTGCTCGATCATTTTGCTCAGGGCTTGTTTCCAATCCCAACTGATTGTCGCACTCTTCACCCCAAAACTGCCTTAGATTGATATTGGAAGGGAATTCAACCTGGAACATGAATGCAAGTTTCCTGATGAACAGTCAAGTTGCTGCTTCAACCGCCTTAATGGTGGAGGATTGCAGAGTTGACCGTCACCATCATGCGAGATAGCTTCGGCAAAATCTGCAGGAGCATCATGAGGTTCATCGTCCTGGATTTGGGCGGCGAAGGATGAAATAGGTGGGGGGGGAGTGAAACTTGAAACTTAAACTTGGACCAGCTAAACCAAACGAAAGGGTCCTTTCTTGGCCTTTTGGCTGGCTTTTTCTTCGGTGGACCAGAAGCAGCGGGGCGCCTCATGGTCTTTCCCTTTGCACTGCCTGATGTGTCACCAGCAGCATCACCATCCTCATCATCTTCATCTTGACCCCCACCGAGTGGATAATGTTCCTCATCCATTTGATCACCATCTTCTTCGGTCTTTTTCTTTCTTCCCCTGCCCTTGGCAGTGGCCTTTACCTTGGGAACTGCGATGGTCTTCTTTGGATCTTCATTGGATGAATCGGTATCAACTCGTCCTGGAAGTCCGTGGCCACAAGAAGCTGAACCTGAATCAGAACAAAATCCAGTTGAAGATTGTTAATAACTGTTACTGCAATATGACCAGTTGTTTGGACTGGAAGAAAGGATTTGCAATTTGCTTTTGGCCTGAAGATTGTGCAGGCTGCATCGCTTTTGGGGCAGCCTTTGGAGCTGCCTTCGAGGCGGATGCCGGGGGGAACCGCTGAGGAGATTCGAGGTGGAGTAGCATTCGCCCCACCGCCAAGTAATCCACCGACATCGAAAGCCTCAGGTAGTAAATGTCACAAAACCAAAGGTTGCCATGTTTCACACATCAGCTTCACAGCATCCAGAAATGTTCATGCTTTCTTAGAGCCGGGAGGTTGTGTCATGAATAAGAACAAGGGGCAGGTACCCGCAGTCTGCATGTCAAAGGCACCTCCTCAACGCTTTCACAATCTGAGTCACCCATGGCTGCCTTGTTTTTTCTCCACCTTCCCGGCTATCAGGCCAAATGCTGGCAGGCAACCTGATGAGTTGTACGAAAACCCAGTGACAATACGAACATGTCGAACATGGCCGATGTTTTGCATAACAACATGCGCTGGAACATTGCTTCGCGTAACCATTTCAAGCATATGCAAGTTAAATAAACATAATGTTTGTGTGTGCAACAGTGATTGCCCACGACATCGCTTGCCATTGAATATCATTTACCTACAGATATCCATTATTATATTATACTTTATATCAATATATGAGGCCAACCAACCTGAATCTTTGCAAGCAAAGCTTGCCGCAAAAGGTGTTTCTTTGACTGAGCATCTTGAGGTTTATTGGTCGGCTTGACCACTCACTCGGCAGCGAACGTTTGCTTGGAAGCTGAGTGGAGGGCGAAGAAATGGAGGGTTTTTTTGAGCTTTGAGTCAGATAGTAGAAGTGGCAGAACATCCAATGAACATAATAATAGCTTTGATTATTTATGATTATTTTGGTGGGCAACTCCCTGCAAGAAGGCTGCCGAGTGAATCCCCCATAAGGCACTCTCTGAGTGACCATGTGTCCCATCAAAAGATCCTCTCCTTGGCTGAGCAACAACAAGAAAGGAAACATGTTTTCCCTGTGTGGGTTGACAGTAATATGATTATGTTTAACAAGGTACCCTGACAATAGGAGAGGTGATATACTAGTGACCATTCACCTTGATGAATGGTCACTCAGATCAGGCGCACGTTGCCTTCCGCAACCTCAACAGGGTGAGACAAACACATCACCGGTCGAATGGGCGCAATCACGTTGGTGGCCTTTTGATCGCTCCCAGAACCTTTGCTCTCCAACCTCAACAGACGAACAACTACTTGGTGTTCCAGAAGCAACAAGACAGTTATATGTAACAATAGTCATATGCATATGCAGTCATATGTAACAATAGTAATATGTAACTGTAGACGAGCAACCTGCAACGCCATGCGAGGACCAGGGTTGAAGAGTTGGATTTAATCTTAGACACATCCAGAAATGATCCGAAGTTCCTCATGGTGATGTTTGGTCCAGCAGGCTTAGCACCCTTCTCCTTTTTAACCTTCTTCTTGTCGGGTGCATTTGGTGGATCGTCAAGGCAGAACACCAAGCTCTTGGAAGGCTTCCACTCCCCCTGCGATAGCACATGGTGCGAGAGCTCGATGTTCGCCTGACATCTCAAATCATCGCAAATAATTGAACCTAATGCACAAGTATGAATGATCTATTTTGATTTAAGTATTTTGTTGTCGTATAGTGATTTGTTTGAACGGGGCCTCACCCATGTCCTCCAGGTCAATCACGATGCTTTGCAAAGTCACCGGGGTTTCCAGGTTCTCCAACTTGGTCAGGTGTGCTGGAATTCCCTTCCGCTCGAGAATGACGAAGTCAGTAGATTTCATTTTGAATGCCAGCCATCGCCCATCAGGATCGTTGAGGATGTCATCTGCATCCTGACGTGGGTGGATGAACAAGGACCAGAGATGAATTCGACGCGGCGGGCACGAGACACATTGGGAGGAACACTCAGGCTCAAGGCAAGTCATTCACCGAACGCCAAGCGAACCCCTAATCCTAAGAGGACAATGTTGCAGCAGCAGTATAGTTTCTTGCAAAAATACTGAGTGAGTCAAGGCTCCACGCCATCTCTCCATTCACCTCCCCCGAAGCTGAACCTCAGCCCAAGCCCAGACCAGGTGCAGATATCATACGTAGTATGTAGATAGTATGCATGATATTTTCAACAATGTTTCAGCTGTCATAGTCACAGTCTGAGTAGCAGCTCACGTTTTGCAAACATTTGGTTCTTCCCACGAGCGGAAAAGAATAGCTGGTCTCCCATGGGATCGCCTGATGCAATCAAATCCAGCGTGCTGTTGATGTTCATTCTCTTCCTGCAAGGCTGCACTGGCTACTGCCTCCAACTTGCAGTCTCCCAGTCTCCCTAAAAAAGAACAAAGTAAAAGGTAAAGCACCTTGACACAAACTTTCGATTGAGACGAGGGACAGGTTTGGCAACTTCTGGAGATCTTCTTCACTGATTGGCTCCAATTTGATAGCTTTGCCATCAGCCGTAGGAGCCCCTGTGCTTTCACCATCCTCTTTGGATGAAGTGGTCCTGGGCCCAATGGGTAAACGAGTCTGAGGGCTGGGCATGGTCAGCTGGTAGACGGATTGATTTTAACACAAGACTGCAAAGAGCAAGAACAAAGGTGCGTTTGGTCTTTGGTGCGCCTGTCACCCATCAAAGAACCATCCGGGTTGAAGCGACCATTGTGGTCCTTCACAATCTCTTCCGCTCGATCCTTTGTTTGTTCACTGCTCAACCATTTGGTTGCCAAAGACTCTAGAATGAGAAGGCGGTCCGCCTGTTGTACGGTTACCTGGAACGATGTGTTAGCAGCAGCAGCACGACCTTGTTTCAATGCTGCCAAAATAGGCTCGAAGTGAGGGAATCCGGGAACCTGCAAAGAAGATCCTCGGCAGCCTTGATAGACAGCTTGTGCAACGCCATTCAACAAGCTTTGGCCGGAGTGATCCAAGCAGACCGTGCCACATACACATGAATTGCCCTCGGTGATTTCCTGTACAGGCGGATATCAGTCAAATTCTCACAATTCTTATCTTATACAAATATTAATTTAATATGATCAAATGTCTATATCGTATTGCCGCAGTCAATGTCAATCAACCCCAACATGTCCTCCACACAGGCACGTGCAACCCAACCATCATATCCCGTAGCATCGATCAGGATGTTGGCTTTTGAAGTGGGAATCTTGAAGGCATCCATGGTGCTTCGAACAAATGGAGTTCCACCTGCAACCTGATATTTGTGAAAAAAACGGTTGATCACAGTTACAGTTTCAAGCGGGTGAATTGTTTGTCGACCAAGTGAGACTGAGTAAGCAAAGAAACCTGACGCAACTCCTGAATGTCCGTCATCGCACGCCCAAGGTGGGGGAGCGTCGCAGACTTCGTCTGTGGCGAGGCCTTGCAGTGTCGGTGAGCGGGTCGAGAGTTGTGGTGGGCGCAACACAGGTGCAACACAGGCGCCTGAGGTTTGATCATATCGCTCCTTTGCAACATGGGCACCGAATGGATCACTCCAGTCTTCCAACCACGGGATTGTCTTAAATGGTTTCGGGCGTTGTTGTGTGTCAAGGCGAAGCCCGAAAGGACACCATCCCGTTTGCCATAAACCGTGTCCTTATTTGCAGACTAGGTCTGACAAAAACCTTTTGTTTGGAGGTATCAAAACAATGAGTAACAATGACTAACAGTCAGTCAGTTTGATTCAACACATGATAAGACAAGTCACCGGGTCAAAAACCCATGTGATGGCGCGCATGCTTAGGTTGCGCTCCTTCACTGCAAAGTTTGTCCTTGGTAGACTTGAATCACTTACTTGAACATTTATTTGGTAAAGATCTTGCAGTGAACATTGTATTTACTACAACCCATCCTGCGTTTTTGAGCTTGACATGGGCTATGTGCCAGCGTTAAATAAGTCAAAGAACTCCAATTTGTACCGGACCTCCCTGAGCAAAGCGGACTCGCCACTCTCTTCCTTCTTGTCATCTTCACCCGGAGCTTCATTGTCAGATTCAGGCTGGGCTTTGCCAAAAAGTTTCTCCTCCTCATCATCCTCATCCTTCTCAGCCTTCCGCTTCGCGTCAGGCCTCCTGAAAGAGCCAGGCGAGGATAACGTGAAAGGGCGCTGGTGGGAAGACTCATGAACAATACGTTGAGCTAATTTGCATAAACCTACACACACACACATCCATCGTTGCTTTTTGGTGGAGCCTGAAAGCTCTCGATGACTGCTCTAGTGGGCAAGGTTGGAGTCCTTTTTTTCCAGCAGGTGTGGTCTTGTTGAATTGAGAAGGTGTTTGTCATGGCCCGTGCAAAAATGCTCGCTCAGGGTTGTTTGAAGCACCAGGGTCACCAGAGGTTGTTACTGTTCCGCCCCTTCCACTGCCGACTGTTTATTAAGTAGGTTTTACTTATTTGTCATTGACCATCTCAGAAAAATGCTTTATATTACTGTCAATTTTTTTTTGGCTAAGAGTACTACAAAATAATGCAAAATATGAAAAACCAATAGTGAAATATGTTCTGCCGTACATGTGGGCACGTGTCTCCAATCAAGACTCCTCCCCTCTTGTTGTCCAGCTCGGTTTGGATGGACGACAAAACATACAGCATTGGCCGGATGGTCCGACAATATGTTTGTAACATAGTTCAAAAGGAAGCCGTTCTTTGCCGCACCCGCGATACCTAAAGAGGGATAGTTGACGAAGATGAAAATGCTGTGATCATCCGATGTGTTGCCCATATCAGTCGCCATATTGCGTACCCAAGCACGGCTAGCCGGCATGACCGTGCTTTCGCCCTCTGCCACTTTCCCTTGGAAAATGGTGATGTTCTTCTCAAGGAAGTTGGACACACATTGCCAGGCTCTGTCATGACATTCCTGCAACTGTCAAGTACTGTGTATAGTAACTGACAAGCAGAAAATCACGTGTCAATCAATCCCAAATTGTCTCATATAATGCTTAATCGGTCTTACAACTCTGATCCAAATAAGCAGTCCTGGAGTTGCGTAACCAATTTGGCCCTGCTTTTGGCAGTCTCTTTTTCAAGCCTCAAATCAATCATTCACAGTTGTTCATGGCACGGAGCCATCAAACGTATAAACCAAGAAACATACCCCAAGTCAAATTGTGACGCACCATAAATGAAAAATGTCAGGTAGCAAGATCTGCTCTGCCTGAAACTGAGCCTGGTCCGCCTTCAGGCTTTCACACCATGATGAAAAAGCTGCTTCCATGGATTTGGTCAAGGCATTGCGTGAGCGGTCTTGATGATCTTGCATGAAGGTCTCCATCGACTTGCCTTGGGCCTGAACAAGGGATGCCAGGTATTAAAGCTTGCACTCTGACACCTAAGGAAATGAACACATGCAAATTTAGTATATATCAATATATATTGTTTAAAGCATGAAATTCAAAACAACTGAATGAACTGACACTTAGCTCCAAAAAAATGCCTCCCAAAAGAATGGAATCTAGACTACCTTAGAATCAATTTCAATCCAATGTCAATGCCTCCAAGAAGAATGGAATCCTCCGAAAATCAAAGCCACCATCGGCCATCCGCATCACGCTGTGGAGGTCCGCATCGAGATGCCTGAAAAAAAACAATTGAAAAAATCTGAAATATTCAAAAAAATATAGAAAATATTAAAAACAACTAAACCCCGTCAGAATCAATCACTTTCAGAGCCCTGAACCAACACTCCCAAATGTGACGGGGTTTCTAGAAACCCAATCACAATCATCATTTAAAAATAGGAATCAATCACATTTGGAGGTCTGGAAAATAGGAACCAAATGTGATTGATCCCTTCCAGAACATCAAAATTGCGACGGGGTTTCTAGAAACCCAATCACAATTTGAAGTTGTTGGGCCAAGTTTGGGAGTGATTGATTCCAAGAGTTTCGCACCCTCAAATTGTGACGGGGTTTCTGGAAACCCAATGATTTTTTTTGATGTGTTTTGCAAACAATTTCGCAAACCAATCACAATGTCTCATCGGTTTGCAAAGATTTTCGCAAACCCATCATGTAAACTTTGTGGTCCTGTAAAAGTGTTCATCATTGCCACCATCTCTTTCAGATAATGTTTAATTCAATTGAAGTGCCCATCTCGCCACAAAGCATCATGGTGGCTGATCACATCGGCAGGAAATTCCCGCTCCATTTTGGCCCGCACCCACTGCCAAAGGCAGGCGATGTCATGAAGCGCTTCATGAGCGGGCAAATCCAATTGCGATGATTTCTGACAGGATGAAAGCACGGGCAATGGTCACTCATTTTACAATGACTGAAAACTGAACCATTGGCTGGCCTTGGTTTTGGCTGACGAAGTGATTGGAGCTTTCTTGGCAAAGTCCTCATCAAAAAAACTTGCACAATGTTTAATGTATAAACAGCATTATAAACATCCAATCAAGTCCAGCAAGAAAATACATTTCAATCCTGGGTCGCCCTCTGGAAGTACAGATTGGCCGTTTCTGCAGTGGTCTCAAGAATCTCAGCAAAGACATCCTTGCCACGAAATGCATCCACCTCCAGGCGGGATTTGCAGCCAGGGAAGTCAGCCTGGAGCACCTCGTGAGAGACTCCTGCAACCAAATGCAAAAACCTGATGGCCTGAACAGTTGTGAAGAGCATTCATGCAAAGCTGTCCTGACAGCTCGTGTTTGTATTGGTCCCAATGCGAATGCAACAGCTTCAAGAGCTCTGGTGGTGATCTCAACCTCGAAAACGGACAACCGCCCATCAATCTCCAAACGAAAATCGGTCAAATCAATGCACATTACACCAAGTCACAAGTTGTATATCATCGCCCGGCGGGCCGAATCAATTTTATGCCGGCGATGAGCTGTCATTCGATTATAGTCTGCGATGCAGCGTCCAAGGACATCTCGGAGGGCCGTCTTCACACCGGGGCGAGAAAGTCTCCGCTCGATCGCCACTGCCTGTTCCATGTCACCAGCCATGGATAAGGGACTTGGGCTCATCTTCTCAGCTGTGACGTAGCCGATTCCTGAGCAACCAAGCATGCTCAATGAAACTGGTTCACGATTCGTTGTGCGGCTTTCATATCAGCTTAGTGTCTGAGCGAATCCAAAAAGTGGTGGGCTGGGTTGTCGAAGTGTTTATAACTGCAGCGTACTGATTCGAAGGACTTCAGCACATGCCGAAGCTGAAGATTTTGCATTTCTTTCTCTCCAAACTCAAGTTCTTTGCAGAAGAGCACTATTGCGATCATGATCAAAACCTTGGTCTGCCCGTCTGTGAATCCAACTGAGTGGTCTTCGACCGTGCGGGAGCCATCTCGATGTGGAAACTTGCACTGAATGCTTTCCATCGAGCATAGATAGCCCTGCTTCAGGAACTCTGGAAAGTGAATGCTGAATTGCTGATTCGAAGGGAAATCTGATCAGGGTGATGCAAATGTTCAAAACATATTTGAGAACTAATGCATGGTAATTATAAACAAACTCATCCAAACTTTGGACCACCGGACAGCCGTTCTTGGCATCTTTGGAGATGTCAAAGCACTTCAAAGGCAGCCAGAATTCATCCATAGTGACATCTGGAATAAGCTGCAAATGAGCTTTCCGAGAGAACGTATTCAATGCAGGGACATAGGTGTCCAAAGCCTTTGAACAACTGAGAACAAAGGCCATTCAGGAACAAATGATCGTCCATTCTCTACATCACTCAAACTTAAGCATCCCACATCATCCAGAACAGAGATATCCTGGACTCGCTCTGAAATATGATCTCCAAGGTTCTTCATGGCGGTCACCTTAGTTGTGCTCAACTCGGCTGCGGCAATGTGCATTTGATCTGAAGCCCACTTGCAGCCAGTTGACCGTTTCAAAATACGCCAGCAGTTGGCCAATGGGATCGCACTCAGGCACTTCACCATCAGAAGCTTCATGTGCACTCATGGCTAACCCTCACAACAGCCTGACCTGACAGTCAAAAATACCTGCAAATAAGGTGTTCTTTCACATGTGATGTACGAAGTGAAGCAATTCATGCGCAGCAAACAAATTCTTGAAGTGAAGTCACGGATGCTTTTCATGTTTTTTCAACCCCGACGACCCCATTGCTCTTTCAGTTGGCGCCATCGCCGTTGCGATGGACAATCCCCTATATGTGGCCTTTCGATTCAATCGCGATTGCGATGGAAGACCACTTGCAAACAGTGCGGCTTTGGTGGCACCGGTCGTGCCGCCCATTGGAAATCATGATGGTTCAGCTCTTCCACATTGTTGATATTGTTGAGGAAGGACAAATGTGTTGCTTGACCAACATCTGTATCCTCGGAGCGGGCCAAAAGGGTCTCGTACCAATTGATCCCGCGCCTCAGCGAAGGAAAATCCCTCTTCAGTGCCACAGCCAAGCGTTTGATCTCATCCTTCCTCTCCGGTTCAAATACTGGTTTGGCCAACAGGTCGGAGGATTTGGCCAGCTCCAAAAAGCGCTTCGATTTGCCAAGTAGGGAGCCTGGCAAAACCAAGATAGGTACTTGTGACAAACTGCTGCTCGAAAGCTCTGACTTCACCAAGCAGAACACATCATCCATTGCCACCTGGTCATCATGGGAACGGAGATGTGTTGGTAGCCGCTCCACTTTTTCAAACTGAACGGGCATCCGTGACCTCTTCATGAAAGTGAAGCAGTGTGGTACCGGGGTTTGAACTTTCGATGCGTCATGCTCATCGTGCTTGCGGACCTTGTAGCAGTTCTTCAGCGTAACATCGTTGGGAACCAAAGACGTCCACTTCCTGACCTTGCATGTGTTCAATAGTCTGAGACTGACTGAGGTTGGGGACAACAACATCAACATCACTTCAAATCACAACCAAACCATGACAGAGTCACTGCTGATACCAGCTCGACTTCAAAGTCTTGATTCCTTGCTGCAAACATCTTTGTCATTCTGTTTTCCAGCACCCTCTTTACATCTGCAGGAGTTTGGATGTCGGCTGCGCACGACAATGCTCTCTTGCAATACGCTAAGCAGCCATCGACATCCTCATGAGTATGTCCGACTTCCAAGTGCCCTTGTGTCGTGCTTTCGAAGGCACATTGAGCTAATGTGCTGCAGATTTTACCACACCACTGGTTCTTCATTTCCTTGACTGTATTATCTGCCTGAATCCACAGCCTGAAGTGGTTTGAGCAGAGCTTACAACCCAGAAACAATAAAGCGATTCAAAACACTCTGCCATTAATTGAACTTTATGAAGTCAGCCAGCCAAGCGACTCCTTTGGGAAGGGCACGTTGCGCCGACGTGTCAACGTGTAAACCTTCTGGAGAGATCTCATGACCTGAATCTTGAGGAGGGGTTTCAATCATATTTGATCCCTCTCTCTCTCTACACCGCAGCTTTCAGCCAAGTAGCACACTCCCACTGCCAGTTGGAGCCAGCACTCTGCCCCTCGTCGCAAATATAGAAGTAGGTAGCAAATCCGTGGCATATGACTGCTGTCAGCGTCAATGAGACTCCTTGGTTCCAGAGCAATTGGGCTGCAATAGTATGACCACAGTCACCAACAGTTGCAAAACAATGTATAAACAAACTATAATCTATAATCCAATGAATGTCCAATGATTTCAATGCCCTTAAAATGAAACAAGTTACATAGAATCTATCCATCACAAGCAAGCTTCTTTTGCACAGCTCGTAGACGGCCCGTTTGGGCGATCTTTTAAGAGGAAACACTGGAAGGCATAGCTTACTTTTGTCATAGCTGTCAACGATGAGGGTTAAAAGATCGCCAACCGTCTGGCTCCTTTGACGCGCACACCAGTAGACCTCTCTGTTTTTCCACTGGGATTCATAGTGCTTCATGAGCTGGTAGCAAAGGGTTGAGTGCAAAGAGAACTCCTTGGATGGAGTCAATATGCAATCGGACTCAATATGAGTGATGAAGCCACACTTCAACTCAGCTTGAGACCTTTGCCTCGCGGATTTGTGTCTTCAATGCAGAGCACGTCATACACAAAGAATGTTCAGATGCATGCCTGAAGCGAAGGCAAGCCTTCCAAGACTGCGCAACTGTGTAAAAAGTGCTTCGAGAAGATGGAGGCTGATTGCCATTTCGTGCCCATGCGACATACATCATGTACAAGCCACTGTAAGTGTTTGGAGGCAGCTCCCTCACCGGCAACTTGGAGAGATCCCTTTCCTCAAGGAGGATCTCCCGTGTTGCACCCATCAAATGCCGATCGATCAGAAGTCTGAGCAGCTCGTCATCCGAATCAAAATCAGCATTTTTGTCATCAGTCTCAGCTGACCTGATTTAGAAATCAAATGTTGCCCAATCAATGATAAAATTACAGCGTATCATAGCGTTTTAATTTGTTGTTCTAATTTAGCTTGGCCGCTTTGTCACCATTGTTTCTCCGGCTGTCCAGTAGAGGTGCTCAAAAAATACCATCACATAAGCCGTTTGCATTGCTGGGTGAGCTGAATCAGAACCTCAAACAAAGATCTTGGCGTAGTGGATTGATTGCAGTGCATGATTGCAGTGCATGAGCCAAGCTTCGTCGGTTGAGTGTCCTCTCATCAAGACCACGCTGCCGTTTCTTGGTGCGCTGAAGCCTTTGCTTGCCTATGCCCATATAACGTAGCCACGACTCCCTGCACACTTCATGTCCTGCACACTTCATACATCTTACATGCAAGAACTTTATTTCACACCATCATGCCTTATACGAAATCATGGGAACATGACACATTAAAAGACTAAGACAAACACAAGTCCTTCTATTGTCCATGTTTTCTTTCGACCGGAGGTGCTCAATAGGCTCCATAGGACAGCATCTTGGTTGGCCTTCTCCATCGACCAAAAGGTTCTGCAAACCCGGCGAAGTGTAGACAAAGGCACAACGCAACCACAATCACATGGAGGGGATTTGATTAAGGCTTTCAACCGTGCATCGTCCATCCCATTGGCAGCATATTTTGACTGGTCACATTCTTCACCATGAGTGTGGAAAGCTTCCAAGTAGGTCAGTTTCATAGCAACTTCTGAAGTTTCACTCGGAAGCTCTTCTGCGGCACTGGATTCCCTTAAGTTTGGCATTCCCTTTTCAGGCGAACAGGGGTCATACTTGTCATAATTTGTCCTAAATAGTAAAATTGTGTTTCAACAAAACCAAGGATCCCTGCGCTCTCATCAGAATCATGGGTTGAAGTACCCCCGGATGATTGCTCATCAGACGATTCGTATCGCCAAGCTCCAACCCGTTGCACAGTCCTTGAAGAGCGCAGCTCATCCTTCTCGTCATCCCACCGAGCGAGGACCGGCATTTGATGGAATTGGCAGGGTGTGCAAAAAAGGTCGACCCACGAATGCAATGATTGACAGGTTCTTATAATATATTAAGATACTATGTTTTGAGACATTTTGACGGATGATATATGTAGTGATATATGTATTCCTGTTCCTTAGGGCCTGCCTAACGACAAATGCAATGTGACATCACCCAACAATCACACATTCAAAAGAAAGGAGTACACTGCAATGCAGTTTCGGAGGTGCTGTTTTCTTCTGGGCGCCACGGGGGGGGGGTGATGATTCAGACAGTGTCCAAATACTCCCGCATCTTGTGTGGGTGCACAGATCTCAGCAACACCCCAATAGCCACCAGAAGCGGTCGCATGGCAATGCCGTTTCCTGCCAGCTTCATCAGGGCCTTATTTTGCTTAAAACCCAGATTTGTTCCCCAGTCAAATCCATGACACGAGCATGTGCATCCAAGCTACCCTGTCACTGAAAGATTCCAATTTCAGAGCATGGATCGGGAGGCCCATGAGTAGAAGTGCTTCTCGGCCTCACGTCAGGATCATGGAGTGAGGGTCAGAAGGAAGGATTGGCAGCTGAGGGAGGCACCGCAGAGGTACCGATTCTTCTTCGCAAGATAGAATGAGCCATTGGGCCTGAGCATCAAAAAATTGATTTGGTGTACCTCGCGTTAAGACATTCCATGAGCTTCACTTAGGCCAGGTTACGTAATGCAAGGGAATCTGTCAGCGCGGTAATCTTGTCCAAAGCCTCGGATGCCAGTCCGTTTTGGTAGAGATGGATCAATGAGAATTGAATACTTGGGTTGTGCCTAGACGCATCCAGCTCACGATGGGTGGTGATTTGATGCGCTGCTTCAGGGAAGGCTCGGCGAAAGGATCCCCGAATTTGTGCGGCCTTCTTGTCAACCTCAAAGGGATGAGGGGTTCCAACTCATTCTACTTAGAGGCAGCTGAACAGTTTCTTTTTTTTGAGGCTGCGACGAAGTTCTTGCGGACAAACTTTCTGTGGTGCTGTACCCATTTTGCCTGTAGCAGTTTCCTTGGTACCAAAGACCGACAAATCATTGTTGATTAGCTGCAAAGAACTCAAAGATCCAAGTTTCCCTTTCTTCAGGTTTCTTGCACTGCGTTCTGCTCTCTTGTTCATGCTTTTGACCACCTCTGGATGGCTGTTGGGAAACAAGAGGCTCATCCTTAATTCGGACAGCTCAAACAGAATAGCGGCTGGATGCATGTTGGGCACTGCTGCCAGGGCACCAGTGGCACACCCGTGGTAGCTTCATATTCGAGATCACTTCGTTTGCATAAGCGGTGAGATCACACGCAGCTTTCTTCAACATCAGCTCCTTCCTCACGAGCAAGATGTAGCATCGGTCGCGTGCAATGGGGCAACCGAAGTCTTTCCTCAAATCACGGGGCTATCTTTGCAAAGAAACCACATACCAATCAATACATTCCAACCCCTTGTTCACACGGTGTGTCCAAGCCACGCATTGAGCCGGAAGAGAGCAATTGTGTACCTCAGAGGGTGGAACCACACAGTGAAATGCCTTCTATGTTTCACAAAGCGACGTGTCAAAGCAATGTGTTAAAAATCAAACAATTCCGAGCGTCTCAGGTAGCTCTCGATGCAGGAGATCACGAATTTCATCCCAAACTCGAAGAAACCCGATGACATTCTCAAGTAGGCCCAACTTAGTTTCGGGGCGCATTAGGTATTTGGAGTGGTATTTGGGTTTGTCCATCCATAAAGGTTCAATAACCCATTATTATATAATATTTATGACAAAGGCACTGCAGGCTTGCTGTTCTTGAAGTTTTGCACTACAGCATACAGTTGGGAAGAGTTCTTGTCGCCGAGCAGTGCAGAGTTGTGGTGAAGGTAGCTGTAGGGAGTACAAGGGAAGCCCGCTGTATACAGGCCCACCTGCCAGGAAAAATAATGGAAAACATCCATCAATGGCTAAACCCGAATCGCCTTCTTCTTCATCAATGCTCCTTCCACATGGTGAACATCGTTATATGACCTTATTTGATTTGGGGTGCATCAAACAACATTATATGATATACATAAGCAGCCTGTGCGGGTTTTGCCAAGCTACGCCACCACTGGTGGTTCCAGATTCTTCTCCAAGAACTGGCGAGCGCTAGGATCCCGCTCTGAATTGCTCCTGAGTTGAAGACGCCCACAAAAAGATCACAAGTAAGTCAAGGAAAGTAGAATCTTTACCCCCGCCCTTTTGCCAAGAATCCAGTAGGTCACATGAAACCTCTTTCCCAGCAAAGACCGTAGTGCGAAAAGGGCCGTGTCCATGCCGCTGCCTGAATTATGGACTATAGAAAAACACTCTTTTGAATTGTGGGTGATCTATGCCTTTTCATGCCTAGCTGCAGTCTGACATGTAGCCAAACGATCCCCGCCAGCAGGATAGCCACCATTGCAAACCTGGATCCACAGTGAATTTACAAGAAGTAGATTGAACCATATTCAACATATCACCTTCACTCCAAGTAACCCAGGGCGTCTGCAAAAGAGGCCCCGCAATCCAGATACTCTCGCTGGCGTTGCGTCAGGTCCTGGCAGACTTAAGACATCTAGAATCTAAAGTAGGCTTTAGTCAGCTCTCCTCTTCATCATCATCTTCATCTGAAAAGCGCCAAACTCCCATGGCGGCAAAAGGTTTTGGGCTAGAAATGGTTGCGTGGATGCACGCAACTTGAAGACCCAGTTCCTATTTGAATCAGACCCGGTTCCAGCCGGATGTTCATTGATACCTTTGGCATAGCTTCTCAAGCGCCTCGAAAGGACATCGATCCGAGCAATCGCTTCTTCTATGTGACTTGGTCGAAAACAGCTGCTGAATAGACCAGGAGTTTTCCCCAGGCCTCGCCTTGCCACTAACAGAATTGGGTGGATTCGGTTCATGGGTTTGACCAGTGAATCATTGGATGGTATCCCCATGTATGGAACTTGCCTACATTGAGTTTGTAGTTGAAAAGGGGTCAATGTTGGTAAATCTGTCAGACCCATGGACCCATGGAGTGTTTGGTTTTTCATGGTCTCACCAAGGGGCGGCTGCTTGTCTGTTGGAAAGACATGGTCGCTGACCGACTGCGTTGTCTCATGGTTGTCTACAACATCAACAATGTACAATATAGTCCAATACCTTCACAGAAGCCTGGTTGGGATCCAAGGTGAATCGTGGGCTGCTAGGAATCCCGATCATCAACACCAAGCGTCTTGGTGGAAATCGAAGTGGACGTCGGGTGACATGTGTGACCTGTTTCCTTGCTAAGACCTGCAGATTGAGTGTACGCTCAGACTTCCAAATACGAAACTAACCATTTCCAAGGTTGAACCCCCTTAGCAGGGGACTAAAGAGAGAGAAACTTAGTGGGATTCCTGTCAAGGAGATTAACTAAGGACAGCTGTTGTGTGTGTGTGTGTGGAATCGTTGTTCGAAGCAGTTGGGGAGGGGGGGCGTCCGTGAACCTCACGTTGCAATGGTTGGGCGGAGGTCGCCGACCACAGATGTGGAGCCAGTGACAAGGGAAGACTTCTCCCTAGGGCTCCAACTATATCCTCAGAACGTGGTTAGACCCCCCTGGCACCCACCCCAACCACCTTCTCAGGAGGTGGTTGGAGCCGTAGGGTCTAATCAGAGTCTAATCGCCTGTATTCAGTTGGGATGAGGATGTGCTACATGAGGATGTTGGTAAGGAGATTGATTGAACAACTTAGGGGGGGGTCATAAATCAAGACTCTACATGAGACTGCTTTACATCGGGCCGCCTGGATCACGGTTTTTTCTCAGAAGTCCACCTGGCCCGTTTCGCTTCAGCTCGCAGACATCCTTTAGCGACGATCTATTTGCAAGACACCAAGCAACACGCAAAACGTCAAAAAGGTAAAGGAAACGAAAGCACGCAGCGAGACTTTTCGACTTGTTGATACTTTTTGACTTTTCGACTTCTCTCACTTTTCGAGACTTTTTGACTTTTCGCAAAAGGTTTGGAGAGCAAGTCGATCCAGCTCACACATTTAGCAACCACTGCCGTTTCACAAGTCAAGAGAAATGTGAAGGGACCTCAGCACCTGTACCAACTATCCCTAGGGCTCCAACCACCTCCTGAGAAGGTGGTTGGGGTGGGTTTGGGGGTCTAACCACGTTCTGAGGATATAGTTGGAGCCCTAGGGTATATTGTAGTCCCCAAATAGATGACCGTTGCACGGTGTCCAAGACATTTTCTACGTGGGGATCTACGAACTTCTATCTATGACAGAGGGTCCAATATAACTATATATACCAGGACACTCACTGCCTGCCAGGTCTCTAATTAAGTTTTGGGCCCATGTCCATGTCCAACCATTGGTGACCAGTCGAGTCGGGTTCTCCAAAAATACCCGCCATGCGTTGGCCCACCCGGCGTTGGGTGCGGCATGCGGCCTGGGGTGCACTCCACCCCTGACCAACTGGATCAGACCTTGGAACGCCTTGGAACTTAGCAGGCCTGGAAGTGCAGCAAGCTTTGCTGATGATGTTTCAGGATGCAGACGACCTCAGGTTGTGGACTATCGTGGAGAATATGTTTGTAAAACATGTCATAATTACGGTCTCAAGACTTCAAGAGGTAGTGTTTTACAATGTAGTCATACACTTCATGTCCATCAGCAGTTGGTTGAAGTCATATATCCACGATCAGGCTGGGTTTTTGTGCTGTGTTGTTCATTCCCTTTGTTTTCACCTTGGAAGTCCGCAAAACCCTTCACTAAACCCTCAGGACTCAAGATGGTCACTCGTTTCTCGAGGTATGACAGATACACCGCTGACTTCCACGTGGAAAATTGGTTCTTCGCTGCCCCGCAGCAGGACCGAAGCTTGAGCTCGCACGCTTCCCACGGCTGTGCTGGAGCAGTATGTATGTACCTGCAGGGCTCGGATAAAGTCGCATCAAATATACCAGGGCCCCCAGTTGGGGTGTCCAATATTTGCTTCTTATAGAGATTAACGGGGTGTCCATGAGGCACTATCAGTCCTGGGGGGCCCTGGTATGACTCCTTAGTCATTCCTCTTTTGACTAAGAGAGACATACTAAGACTATCCCTACCTGGACCCTCTAAGGGGTGCCCAATGGAAGCCTATAGGTAGTGAGGAGTAGTCCATTGGACACCCCTTGGAGATCCTTGGAGGGTCCTGGTAGGGCTTCAACTATCAGTTTCGGTGGTCTTCGACCTCCGTGACACCCAGCTCTGGCCCACCCACCCCTGGCGCCCTCAGTCCTCACCGTCCGGACGTCCGGGGTTGGCACCGGGTTGTGACGGGTCCGACAGGTAGGAATGTTGGGCAGCAGACGATGAAAGCAGGTCTCACCATTTGGGGTTTTGGATCTGAAGGTTGTTCTATTGTTGTTCTTTTTGTTTCTAGGAGCAAATATGAACAACAAGAATTCTCCAACTGTTTATATATTTGTTGTACAGTTGTTTTGAGGGTCCCGCAGTCCATCTTGATGCAAAGAATCTACACGAGGTGTCTATCTGGTTCTCTACAAGAATGGGATAGAATCACCTCATGTAGACTGAATCGGTTTTTCACCCCCCTCATATCCCTCCTGTCCCATCTCCTCAGGTGACCGGTGGTATTCGACCCCCAAGACCACCTAGCCGCCCACCAAACCGAACCGGCTGGGGCGGCCGAACGGAGCTCACGTGTTCGGCGACTGGGTCGGACTGGAGCGTTCTGACCCGCTCCGTCAGGATCCCCTCCTCGTGCGTACCTTCAGCTGTGTCAAGCCACCGGGACGGCGGACGTCGCTGGTGTTCGTTTCGTCGGGCGCGTGCGGGAACCGTGCGCGCGGGAGCGACCCGGGCGAGGTGGTTGAGCTCAGTGAAAAAGAGGGAGCGACCCTGGGTGAGTCAACGGACATGAACCGTTTTCTATTTCGGGGATGGGAAGCTTGCATTGGTGGGATAGGGCAGGGACCGCCCATGAGGAATTTTCAGGACGATCTATGTTCAACGCTTGAGATGATAGATCCAACGGACGAACATGTTTTTTCAAGGTTTGACAACCCCCTAGGGCTCCAACCACCTCCGTTTCGAAGGTGGGCCAGGGGTGGGTGCCAGGGGGGTCTAACCATCTTTTGAGGATATAGTTGGAGCCCTAGGGACCACCAACCACGAGACTGTTCCATTAATTTAAGAGATCGCACGACCATGTCTCCGCACGACCATTGCGGAGGCATGGTGATCTAGACTTAAGACCCCCCCCTTTTTCGGTATCTTTTGTGGTCTTTCTTCGAGTTCAGCCATGACGCCAAGAAATTCACTGAAAACGGCCTCCAGCTTGAGCAGCTCAGGGTTTTCCCTATAGGCATCCTGGTCCTGTCCTTTTTTTGGGGCGCCTGGTTGTGCCCAATGTCTCCGTCGACTGATTGTCCGTCGTCCTGGTCCTCTTCACGCGCCAGTCTGCCGGTCTGGTCTTCATTCGGTGTCGGTTTGGATCGCGTCGGATCCAGCGCATGATCACCCCATGGTGGAGGGCGAAGTGCAAGCACGAGTGAAGGGAGAAATCCTTGAACACGAGAAAGTAGATCCAGCTCCAGAAACACACGTTGTTGGTTGGACTCTAATGAGAGACCAGAGGCAAAGCCTTCATTTCACCCTTTGAGCTTCTTTGCTTTGATGTCTCAAACAACCACATCACTTGACATGCGATGTGAGAATTGTAGATTAGGGAATTCTTAATGACTTCTCAAGAAAATTGGAGCTTTTGTGCCATCAACGGAGAATCACGTGGCATCACGTGCCGCGCTGTGGCATTTGGGAGCTCTGGTGTTAGGACCGGGTTCGTTTTGCTAGGATAGCTTAATTAATTAAGTGAGTGGTTAGACCCCCCAATCATCTTCTCAGAAGGTGGTTGGAGCCCTAGGGGTGGGACAGCTGCCTTCTCCTCGACCCAAATGGTTGAAACAGCGAACCGATGTTCGACCCGACAGCGCTTTTCACAGCTCTGCTGACACCCTGAGCTCTGTTCGAACAATATTTCTTAAAACCAGATGTGAGTGTTTCCTAAAAACGGGGTACATCTATTTTAAGAGGTGTTTTTTTGTAAACCATCCATTTTGAGTACCTCTATTTTAGGAAACACCCATGTGAAGATCACTATCCACACAGTCCAGAGGTTTTATAGACCGACACCTATTGTCTCGGGTTTTACGTCATGTGACAGTCAGACGTTTGCTATGATACCCAGTTCATCCTGAGGAAGATGCACCAGGAGGGTGACACCAAGCATTTGTCGGACTATGGGAACTTGTTCACCCAGAGGCGAGTTCGAGATCCAACGTCGCATACGGCCGTGTTCGTGGCTGCGGATTTGTTGTCTTCTGGGGAAGATGGGGAGGATGAACTACGAACCAATTGGAAGTTGTGATGGCTGCAGGTCGGGACACTTGAGTTTGTGTTTTGCGGACATTGATAGTATCTTGAAGATATGCAACCATTTCTGCTATGATCACTTCCTTTTGCACGAGTCTATTTGGTTAGAGATACTTTCCACTGTCAGAGGGGTCCCGAGATCAGTCGCTTCGGTCGCTGCGGGCGAGATCGATCGACCGATCGGATGCCCCGATCGATGCTCGGCAGCACTCGGCAGCACAGTGAACTTTGTTCCGCAAAGTGACGTGCGCACGTCCAAGGGAGGTTGAACATCTCCCATGTATGATATGATATGTGCAACGAACGTTCGAGTCCTAAGGGTTCTGGCTCCTACAGGTCTCTCAACCTCGACCACATGGGTTAGGGGGGGTTCTTGACGGTAGTTGATCAGGCCGGGAGTGTGGTTGCTCCGAACGTCCCAGATCCTCAGGAGGGGACAGACCCCGGTGGCACACACACACACACACACCCACCCCTGGGCCACCTGACCGAAACAGAGGTAGTAGGCCCTCGAGCCTAGGGAAAACACGGGAAAAAAAAAACAGAAAATATACTTACAACAAAAATTAGGCCCCGCTCTCTACCACACCTAAGACCTAACTTCTGGGCAACTGCCTGTACCTTCTACGCACCAGCGACTGGACCTGGGTCGTCGACTGGACCGAGGCAACTCGAAGACTTGGACGCCTTGGCGGAGTGGGCTTATCTGGCCACAGATGCCTGCATCTTCAAAGCCCTGGATGAGGCCTGCAACAATGAAAAAGGGTGTTTGGAGAAGGGCATTTTCCATGGGGGAAGGGCATTGGTATGCTTCCCATTGAGGTTTCACCCCACTCAAGACAATTAGGTGAGATGGTGTTCTTTTTTTATCAGGGAAAAGGCTTGGAGTCAGAAGAACATGAACCTTTTGTTCTTTGCCTTGTTGCTTCTTTGGGAGGAATTCCGGTGACTAGACTTCTTGAGGGTTCCAACACTAGTGGGGTCAAGCAAGCAGTGGCTGGCAGCATCGTGGATTCTGACTTTGTAAGGGCTTCTCCCCATGTGTATAGTATTGCAAGCAAACACCTAGTATTGCAAGTGTTCCCATCCACTCACCAGCAGACAGGTTTTAAACATCTTTGAAGTTTGCAGGATGTGACCAGGTGTGACCGCACTTCATTTCGGTTTTGACCACACTTCACATGAGTTTTGGTTTATATAGTTCCAAACCTGTTCCTACAAACTCATGCCAACACTTCAGACAACCCAGCCCAGTGACCCAGACAGCCCATGCTGGCTCCCACCTTCTTCAAACCCCATGCCCGGTTTCCTCTTCGACCATCCGGTTTCACACCGCCCGAAGTACGGTCCCAGAGCTTCGCGGCGGAGCGACACCGCAGGACCGTGCACTGACCCAGTGGTGGCTCAGCCCCTCGGTGCACCGGCGAAACTTCCTGGGAGTCTTGGCCTTCTCGAAGCGGTCGCCTCGCCGGAGCAGCTCAAGCAGCGGGCAGCGGAGCGAAGCAGGTGGACCGGGTGTAGAATGCCAAACCGCGACGGATTTGGGTGGTGTTATGCCATATAGCCCGTTTGGGCTCCTGGCCCACCTTCGTTCGGTTCGATGGGGCAGGAGTGAGAGGTCTTCGGGGGGTTTTGTCTAACCACCGGTCACCTGAAAAGAGCCAGAAATCGCCCTTCTCGCCTCGGTATGCTACGTATGCTGGCTGTATATAGACCGAATCCAGCATGATCCTGGCCATCTCGGGCCATCTAGCTGCAGTAAAGCGACATGAACATCTTCCACACTCCCTAGGGCTCCTGTCCTATATCCTCAGAAGGTGGCTAGACCCCCTGGCACCCACCCCAACCACCTTCTCAGGAGGTGGTTGGAGCCCTAGGGACTAATCCATGTTGTTCGTACAGCAACCAACCGGCGGTCCTACCGTTGCCAGAACACCAGGTCATGAAAGACATGCCGAAGAAGAAAGTTCCCCCATGTGTTGAATATTTTTGGAAGGCTCAAAGTTTATATTTGGCAGATGTTTGCAATATGTGGCCCGGCAAATCAGCAAACCACCTTCTACACACAGTGAGTCCAACCCGAGTCTTTTCCACCCCGAGTCCAACCCGATCGTCCGCGGTTTTTTTTCCCATCCGAGGACATTTGAACCCTCTCTGGCCGGAACCTCAGAGCCAGTTCACCAGCGAAAACGAACGGAACCCCGCACGTTCACGAGCGTCGCAACGCGAGGCGTTTCGCTGAAGCCATGCGTAGCAGTTACGTCGAACCCTAGTTCACGCAGTCGTCGAAGCCAAGCAGTCACGGTGTTTTGATGTGGTGAGGTGCGTGGTGAGGTGTTTGCTCAGTTTTCGGTATAGGTGACTCCTATGAAAGTAGGCCCCTGTCAGACATATAATATGTAAGTAGAACCCACGGAAAGATGGGTGAGACACGGCCACAGCAGCAGTATCTTCTGTTGTGGGTTTATCGTGAATAGATATGAATAGAGTTGAATAGATATAAACATATACTCAACCGGGAATTCCAAGAAATCCAATGGAAAAGATAGCAACAATTTGTTGGTGTGTCGAAAGGCACATGATTATGTTGAGGATCTTGGATTTTCTGGATGTGCATTCAGCACAAACGTTTGCTCAGAAGTCTTGTCCTTATTTCCTTCAAGCGGAGCCGCACCTTCCCTTGGATACACTGTTGACATTTGAGATTCCCAGAAGTTGTTGGCAAAATATGGCAAAACTGATTTGACCCGTTTTGGTCTGTGTCATGTATTATAATTATGAGTAAAGACAGTCAAGACAAGATTAGTTTCCAATGCATGGGATGGGATGATGAACTGTGTTCCAGGCTGAAGTTCCCTCGGGATAAGTGGTTACTTGCTATGAAATGTAGGCGGTGCTTTAAACATATCATGTAATCATACACATGCATATATTTTTTGGGTAACATATCAGACCCCACCAAAA
Organism: Durusdinium trenchii; assembly: GCA_963970005.1. Classification (NCBI taxonomy): domain Eukaryota; class Dinophyceae; order Suessiales; family Symbiodiniaceae; genus Durusdinium; species Durusdinium trenchii. Next base: position 1,376,875 of record CAXAMN010005780.1, read on the forward strand.
ACGATAATCATGCCAAGTGGTCTCTGGCTACATAAGTAATGTTGTCCGCTGCACATATGATTCACCATTTTTTTCTGATTGAACCAAGCTTACACCACTTGTGGCTGAGGTTTCAAAATCCCAATCAGACCTTGATTGACTCTCGGCCGCATTCGTGTCGAGAGTTCGGCGTCCATTCACCACCCCGACTGCGGGTCCTAATGTGTTTTTTTGTTTGGGGAGTTTAAGTATGTTTATACGTTTAAGTAGTGTTCTTATGTGTTCTTCTAGGTTTTAGAAGCATGCATGTTTTGTTCCAGCCATGCTCCATGCTGTTCAAACATTTTCATACAACTGTCTTCGGAGACGGCAACTGCAAGAACACAATAGAAGGGTAAAAGGGTAACCAAGAACTGGAACTTCCAAAGCCAATCAGGCTCCATGTATCTGCTGATGTTGGAATGGAGGTGAGTTAGCTCTCTTCCACGCTTGGCTGCCAAGAGAGCTTGAAGGGGCCTGGACTGGGACCCTATCAACATACCTTTGCGATAGGCTATAGGGTTGTTCAATCTCTCCACAACCAGACACCCCATGGGACAGCTTCCCCCCTCCGCTCAGCGCCTCAGGACATCTTTTACAGGGTGAATCCAGAGATTGCCACTGGCCCGAACAAGCGATGGGTGGCCTGAGTGCGGACGGACAATGGTGAAATGTAGTGTCAGTGATTGTTTATCAGATTAGAGAGTGCGTCATACAGGTGTGCTGGTTGCTCAAGTTGATCATTGTTTTCCTCATGGTGGACATCCACTTGGAGAACCTGTTGGAAGAGCCACAAGCAGGTCAGGAAGATGTTCTATCAGATATCAGACTACTACAACTTGATTTTGCAGTCTTGAAGAGGAGTGTTCATTAATTTGCTTTGACTTGGGAAGATGTTTTGCAGTTTTTGCTTGGCTTCCCCTATAGACTATCCCATAGGTACCCTGGTAGGGTCCTATTTACGGTCACTTAACCTTGGTTGGAAAAGCAGCTTGGTTGGCCACCTCTGCGACACGTCCAACATCGTCGAGTTTCGACCGGAGCCGCGGACCGCCGAGCGGTGCTACCACCCCGCGGACGAACGATGCCGACGTTTGGTCAGGTACCGGGAGTTTTGGAGGTTTTGTATGGGAAAACATACAGGAAACCGGTCTTCACTCTCTGGGGTTTCCGAGTTGTAGATGTTTCCAGTACACGGTACCTGATGGATCAGGGGGAAAGAATAGTTTTCATCGTTAAATTGGTCTTTGGAACGGTCACTCTTTGGGTGATCATGTTGTTTGACACTGGGATAGAGAGCCTGGACCCTCTAAGGGGTGCCCTGTCTGGAAGTCTATAGGTAGTGAGGAGTAGTCCAGCCAGGACACCCCGACAGGAGGGTCCTGGTAGAGAGCTATACTCAGGAGTCCAGGAGGGTCTCGTGGTCGACATAGACATGCTCCTGGAAAGTGATGAATGGCTATGCATAGCTTGAGCCTTCCAAGAGCTCCCCGAAAATGATGGATTCCGTGTTGGTTTGTTCACTTTATACAAGGTTTTGCTTTCAGTGCTTCACCCACAAGTATATACTTACTCCATGCTTCCACGAATACACAAGACATGGTGACACATGTTGTTTGATTGTTTCAAGTCTCTTGAAAGCTGATGTTGTTGAATTCCTCGACCCAGCTCGTTGTTCATCCCCATGCTTGCCCACCTCGTTGACCCACTGGCGCTCCCTATGGGCGATCATGGGGTCGTTGATATCAGGGATCCATGTGGGCGATTCCCTTTCCATCGAGGAAGGCGAACAGTGTCTCCGTCCTCACCGTCTCTCAGAGGGTGCCAGTGGATCCCATCGTGTACGGAGGGTCGTATACGAGACTCAATCAAGGTACAGACCTTGACGGGTGGTGCACTGCTTCTGCTGAAGTTCACCACTGATATGCGGAAAGCGTACCTTGGTTGGCACGGTTGTTTTCGCTGGCTCGCCTGGAACATAGATTCTGACTCGCCTGGGCGGCTTTCAGAGGGCTGGCAGGTTGTCTGGAGGTAAGTACATGATGAATCGTCTGCGCACAGTTGTATATATTTCTCGGACATCCAGACAAGTTTCTTGGTTGATTTCGGAAACAACAAAGAGGATGGAGTCCTTGGATCATCCCGCCAACACTTGTGACAACATGTCCTCACAGTTCTATTTGTGTCGGGGTCAGTTCCTACCGCTAGGATATGCATAGCACGACAAACTAATTTAGTGATATGTCCGGGATGTCCGCACAGAAAACAAAAGACATATCTATAGATATATCCATGCCTTATACAGATATTCTGCTTGAAAAGGGTATCAATAAAAAATCATGTAGGCACATTTGCCCATGAAATGTTTGGGCTACTAGGGTAAAGAAACAGCTAGAAGCTCTAACTAGCTATATTTTTTCAAGTTGATCCAACATTGGGATACCTTTGTGATCCTTTGTGCAGCCACCCACCATGGTTGCCCCCAAACACACGCTGTCGCATGCATCAGTTTTCGATTTCACCGGCAAGGTGTCCAACGATGAATTGCAGAGAAGCATAGTTCACTTGAGTCACTTGCATAGCTTGCAGTAGATTCCGTTTGCACTCAAAAAGGGCTCAGGTGATAGTCCATCCAAAAGGATGAAACCTAGTACTTCACCCATTGAGGTGGCTAACCCAACATGGAAACCAAAGAGCACTGAACCATGAATTCACGAATAGAAGAGTTTGGCAAAGTTGGTCTCTGAATCTGACCTTAATTCTATATACTGTTTCCGCCCTTCCCACTCTTCAGCTTCACACCCACCACCCCTCAAAATGTTATGAACAAAATTAGGAAAACTGTTTGGAACGCTACTTGAAAAGCCCCGCACGCGCTCCTTTTGTCCACCGTCCAAAGACGAAAACGCCGCAAAAAAGGCTGCTGGAACCACTCTCACCTTTGGAGCTCTACGGCTGCGTGGAAAGCTCCTGGAGCATCGTCCTCGCTGCGACTGGGTCGACCTGGGCGGTGGTCGGGTGGGCGGTGTCAACCGCGCGGGTGAAGCTGTAGCAGAAAAAACAAGCTTTTAGATGTCATGTTGGTTGAGTTGGATCCCTCCAAACTTCCAAATCCATCAAAAGGGTCGCAACAAAACGGTTTCAGAGATGTTCTGTTGAGTTTCGCGCCCCTTTCTCCGTTCGGATGGGAGATTTTCGGGGCGTCATGGAGATTTGCAGCCGTCGATTTGGGGGTTTTCCGTTGGATCCCTTGTTGGGTAAAGACTCAGGTGTTCCAAATTGGATACCTACATACCCTAAGGATCCAGTCGTACCCTCTGAGAAGGTGGGACTGGGGGTGGGTGGGTTTGGAGGGTCCAGTCGTACCGTACTTGAGGTTCGGTACAACTGGATCCCTAGAGATGGACATCTATAGACTGGAACTGATATGAGTTGGTGATCTCATACAGAATCAGCATGAGGTGGCTGAGATATCCACACGACATGACATGAGGTGGCTGAGAATCAGCATGATGAACTGGGGAGCTGGGGTTTTCAGCATGTTGTTGAGCTGCTTGGCTTCTCTTCTCAGAGAAGCACCAAATCATGTTTTAGCTGACACGAAGTTCCGAAGGTGGAACACTGACTCTTGAACACGACTCTTCCTCAATGGGAACGGGTATATACATATTTGGGTAGAAGAAGTCCTGGTAGTAGACCCACGGACAGGTGCTGGCCAGTGCCAGCGCAAAAAGGGGGGGTTCCTCCAGTCCCCCAAACCCGTGCTTCTACTCAGATCCACCTACCCGTCGACGTCAAAACCCTCCCAGGCCATTGGCATTGCGAACATCACCAAGTGTGAGGAGCTGCGGAAGCCCGGGGCCAACGAATGGCTTTGATCCTCAAGTTGACCAGATCAAACCGCGAACAATGTTTTGTTTGCCGAAGAAAACACGTGGGACGTTGGACTCCTTTTGTGGGAATATATTTAAGATACAAACAAGTACAGGTGGTCATGTCCAGCGTAAGTAAAGGTCAAGTAAAGGTCATTCCTCTTCGCGGTAAATTCTAGAGAAATCCTGGACATATGAATGACTACAGCGAGTACAGTCTTTGTTCTCTGTGTTTTTTCAACTACAAGAGAACAAGGGAACAGCTCTCCAGTGACACAGTCCAAGTGAACTGGTCTTTCAACGAATCAGCTTTTTTGGGATACTGCAGCCTTCTTCTGCACTGGGCCATTTACAGCGGCACTGCCTGCTGCACTACCCGTCACGACTTTGCTTGACCCTACTCGGCCAAAGCGGGTCTTTTTCCACGGTCACGCAGTTGATCTCGACGAATGTCGAGCGAAGCGAAGCGCTCTCGCTGCGGGGATTCTCTTTTGCAGGGAGGTCCATGGGGGTCTTCCAGATGCAAAGTGCGGTGAAGGAAGAAATGGAGCCAAAGCGTATCCAGTCTCCCATGTCTTTGTTACAGAGACTTCAGTTCCCTCACCCTACAAGCTAGCTTGTGCTGTGAAACACAGGTCATCACACAGAACCTTCACACTTCAGAAAGGACAGACTGGACATAAATGGACATGATATGCAGGTGCCATGATATGCCTATGCACTTTGTTTGCAGCTCTTCGGATAGCACAGAGACATGACCAAGGACAGCTTTCCTGTTGGAATTTTGAAGGCAATATATATATATATACATTAGTACATTAGGCATATTCATATTGCTAATTGCTAAGTTTAAACATTGCTAAACCAGATCATCAACTTCCCTCACTCCAGAGGAGTTCAATGTTTGATGAACTGCTGGCGTTTCTCTATCTCCACCTTCGTGGACACCTTTGGGTCATATACTCATCCCTACAGCTCCAACCACATCCTTAGAAGGAAGTTCGACCCCAACCCAACCCCAAGCACCTTCGACGCTGAGGTAGTTGGGGCCCTAGTGTAGGGCATATTCCGGTGATACAACTGGTGGTTTGTGCTGGTGAACTAATGCTGATGAAGTCCGATCAAATTCAGCAGAGCGCCTACGTACATATAGCATCAGAGCAAGATTCCCGTGACAACTTTAGTTAGATTCCATTGAATCTGAGTTGATTCTGTCAAATGCATATTTTAGATTACTCCAAGCTAATCCAAACTGTATGTACTTTGTTGCCCACATGGGCACCTTCTCATGCTTCCCACGACAGCATGCCCGCATTTTGTGTCAAGTTGCGCCTGCGTTTGGTGTCAAGTTCGGTGTCAGTGCGACTGTGAGAGCCCAACAGAGCTGGTTTGTTGTTGGGTGTATATCCATGTAAGCGACGACAACATCATTGGTGGGTTTGCCTAACACTAGAACGTGCGGAATTGCGTTTCTACCTCCAACCACTTGCTAGTGAAAGGTTCAGTCATTATGTGTAAACGTGTAAACAGTAAACAGGTTCAGTTTTTTTTTTGGGGTATATTATTATGACATATCATGCTTAAGTGAAACATGTTGCACACAAGTTTTCTTTGACATTTGCAGCGTCATCAATCGAAATCATGCCGGTCGCGCCGGACGAAGAGACCGTGTTCTTGGCCATAAAGATGCTGGTTTGCATGTTTAAAAGATCCGCTTTAGTGGAGGCCATGCTGTGGACGGTGTTTGCAGCGCATGTGATTTGGTTAAAGGTTTTATCTGTGGAGCTACCAGAAGGTTGTTGGGGGTAGAGGGTCAACCGGACAGATGTTGCTCATCAACAGATTGATGCAATTTCGAAAAAGAGGGTCCCTCGCAAGCTTCCCCTCCCTCCACTTCTATTTCACCCTTGGAAGATCAGCCAAGACCTCCTTTGTTCATTCTTGGTCCATGGAGCCGTCGTCTAGAAAGCTGCTTGACTCTTTTGCTGACGTGCAGATGACCTGGTCAGCTTACATTGACGGCATTTTGAGGGAGAGCTGAATTTTTCGGGAATGTCTTCAGAGCTCGCAAGCTTCCCAATTCTCCATGTTTCAATGGCTCACACTGTCTTCGTGTGGCAGGCGGTTCGGTTTCAGACCGCCTTGTGGACACCCGGCTCGCACAACGGGCAGGTGGACAAGCTTCAGATGACCGACTGCTTTCGGAACGGCGACTTCGTCCGGGCACAGGCGCGGGCGCGAGGTGGCTCGGGGAGGGTGAAGGCTGAGTTTGGCCCAGGTCAGTCAGCCGCAATGAAAAAGCGAGACATGATGGAACCAATGTGTACCCCTCCGACTCACCAAGATGGAAGTAGAAGATAGTCAACATAAAAATGGTTGACCTCGAGCAATGTAGTCTTCGATTTGCATATGCAAATCACAGAGTAGTAAACCATGGTGGTATCATGCTGTGGCATACACCAGTCTCATCTTGGATACACCATGATCGACCCGGATTTTCCATGCCCCATCTTTTTCCCAGAAACTCCATGACGTATGGCATACGCTCCATACATTGACCCCGACTTCAATCCACCCCCTGGCCTGATCGGTCAATATGCCCATAATATGCCAGTCTCATGGAGTGTTGAGCTTTGTCGTGGTTCTTTTCTTCGTTGGTCGTATCAGCTCTCCATAGGCTCAGAGCTCTCCACATGCAGAGCCCTGTTTATTCCGTGTCACCGTGTTGGTCACCGTGGTGGGTCAACGAATGACCGCAAGGAACCAATCGGCACAATCGGCCCCAACGAATAACCCTTCAGAAAGCCCCATTGATTAACCCTTTGAGGGTTATAATTAACATAATCTAATAGTATTTCTATGAATTCAGAAAACACTTGAAGGATGAGTCATCGATTAAAAATTAATCAAAAACACCTGAAGGGTCAGTCTAAGGGGGATCATTCTTAGACAAACCCTTTGGGTTTATTCTCACCTTGCACATCTTCGGCAACCACAGCAAAGCATGGTCAAGACATCTCAAGACCCATCTAAATCGCGACATTCAACTCTGTGTCTCCAGCCAACAATGTCCATGCCCTCTTACCTCATTCCAGGCCATTTTCTTGTGATCTCATGTCATGTCATATCATATCATGTCATAATATATATATATAATACTGTATCCATGTTTTCCTCACCTCAATTCCACCCCATTCCAGCCCCCCCTCCAAAAAACACAGGGACTTCCGCGTGCCACGCGCCGATGGACGCCGAACAAAACCTCTGACGCGCCCCAATTCGGTCCGCCGCGGTCGGCGAGTTCCGGAGGTTTTAGCCTTGGGAGATCATCGCTCCTACGCTGGGGGGGTCCTGACACATTCTCGGACATGGGCAGAGACAGACCTGAAGGGTGCTGGGAAGTGTTCTGAAGGTATACTTGAAACCTGAGGCCGTGACCATGCATCATGCATGGCCTTTTTGTTTGGCCTACAAAATAAAAGGACCGGATAACCCCACATGATAAGTTTTACAAATGTCAATTGTATATGAACATCACATGGGAGACGGAGTAGTGAGATGAAAAGTCAAGAACGAAGTGTGAGGAGAGAAGGTATATGAGGCGGTTGTGCTAAGACGTGTAGTATAAGTGATGATGTGATGGACGAGGATGAGAAGGAGGGGAGGGAGGAGGTGTGTGTGTGTGTGTGGTAAGATGGCGTGCGTGTGTGTGTGTGTGGGTGTGTGATAAAGTGTCTGATGATGTGATGAACAAGGATGAGAGGGACGAGAGAGAGAGAGAGAGAGA